>JARHVA010005139.1:0-130000 GCA_037957365.1 Torreya grandis
ACATAGTTATCCTCTCTAAGTCTCTCAAAGGCCTAAACCATCTTATTTCAAGTGATATTAACTTTAAGCTGATGAATTTATCTCTCACACAAGATATAAAACAATCAAAACTCCTTTTAAAATGTCTATCACTCCATAAATGATCTTAATATACTCTTTTTAGCACTAAAATGCATTCTTTTATCAAATTCCTGCATATAGGCCTATAGATGCTTATCTCAAACTCAAAACCCATTGTGAACCTACATATGGAAATGATTCTCCTATCTCATATTCTATTGCAAGAATATATTTTGAGTATAGATATTGAAACATCAATAACCTTACTATTTATTTATATCCCTTGACTTGTCATAATAATCCCTGTGTTATGACTAGAAAACACTTACATTGCCCTTGTAAAGAATACTCATTCTCAAGGTTATAGTGTTCATCAAAACCCTTTTGCCAACCCTTAAGAAATCACATTCACACTTTGGAGTAAATATTTTCTCTCAAATTTCTTAGTTTATCTTTGATCATGAACAACCCCAATAGTGAAAACCCAATTGACAAATTCAGCTTACAAATAGGCCTAATAGACTTAATTATGCCTCTTAAGGGCCTACAACCTAAAATTAAGGTTAAAATTTTATATTCTCTTTTAAACATATATAAATAGATGAACAAAAACATATAAAACTCTTACACAAGGTTAATTACTCCATTCTCAAGCTAAATGTATTCAAATCTCCCTTTTTATCTTATCTCCATGAACACCTATAGGAATTTTTACACCTAGTCCTCAATGTTTGAATGTTCAAGGGGTTATTAAACATAAGGAAAATTGAAATGACTCATATCAATATTTTTGGATTATTATATTAGTTTACACAAGTTTTTGTGTACTGACGTAGTCACCAATTCTCAAGAAACCTTGACCCACGCCTGATATTCTCTAATAATGAGTATGAACCAATCTGACCTTAAAATGTTGTCATTCTTCTTGAATTAATTCAATAACTTATTAAAGTATTTATAATAGTGTTTTTTATAATTTTTATATAGATAAAAAAATAATTCCCTTTATTGGTTTATCAAGGAATTAGACTCAATAGCAATACTGATATTTTAGACCTGAATAGGTCTAGACTGACATCTTCATGACCCTAGTTCAAACCAACTACCAAATGACTTAGATCACCTCTCTAACTTTTTCACCATAATTATACAATGAAAATGGACCTCTCTATGAATTTTATATCTTAAGATTTTAGTTTGTCATAGTTATTTTTCTGTTTATATGCCCTAGTTAAAGACTACTTATAGGCAACTTTATACATAGTCCACTAGCATGCAAATCAAGGTGATTTATTTAAAATTTTGACCTTATTGATACTTTGAGAATATATTATGAGGATATAGTAGGTATTAGATTTTTTTGCATGTATATATAATCATTTGCATACCTGAAACTACATCAAAACTATAAAACCTTGTCTACAACTTTGACATAAACTTACATAGCCAACTTGTCTTCTATACATTAGTTATTTTCTTAAAATTAGATGACTGGTGATGATTTTAGTGGTATTAAGGAGTTTTATGAGGTGTTTTATAATATGAGTAACTAATATCAAATACCATTTATTCTAAGGAGCACTTCACATTCTTAAGAGACCTGCTTGTTTCTTCCAAACCTCACTAAAACATAGTATTTATTGCATTAGATGATTGATATATGGGTTTAATGTATTGAATTTGATATTATAGGACTTGTTATATCTTGAAATATATATCTCAACCATTCTCTTACAACAATGAGTTCATAAATTCTTTCTAAAATGAGAAAACTAACAGTATGGGGTTTATCAAGGTTTTGAAGGCACTTACACTCTTAGTGATTGTAAATAAAGGAGAGCTACTGAATTTGAGAACCAATGCCACAATATTTAATGTCACTAGTTTACCTTATTGCCATTAGGATCTCTAGACTTAACTTTCTCTCTCCTTAATGAACCATCCATCACAAAATGACTTTTATGTGCACACAAGTGACCTGATAGATAAATGGAAAGGATTTTATCCCTTTTTTGGTCCTAAAAACACTTCATAAGCATTATGTGTACCTATTAAGGTTTAAATAAGTTATGGTGTGCCTGCACTCACCTTGGACCAATGTAATCACCTACAAAAAGGCATTATTCTACCTTGACATTTATGTAAAATGTTTGTAGCTACCACCTTCACATTGAAAATGAAATATCATGAAATTGTGATAAAGTTTAATATAGAAAACAATATGCAATGACCTTGACTAAGTGAAAAATGGACTAAAATAACCAACTTGACCCCTAGATGAGCATGAAACATGTTGGAATTAACATTAGAAAAGCTTAGACAAGCACAATACAAAAGAAACAATTATCTTAAATAATGATAAACTCTTTTTAAGACCTCCCTTGAACCTACTTTCTAATATAAATCAATGAAAAAATGTCATTTTTTAGATTATAGGGGTTGAAATTTGGGTTGGGGAGGCCCTGTCAACAAGACCTACAATAGAGTCATCATCACAACAATAAGAAACTCATGAGTTAAATATCGCACTTCAAAATTACAAGGCCAGTGAATAAGAACAAGATCTTAAGCCTTGTAATAGTATAATAGATGAGCTGACATAATACAATTATAGTGAACAAGATTACGATTTATAAGGCTTTTTTAAGCTGGAAAGGACGCCAAATCAATACCTACCTAAATCATAGAACAAGTTGAAGAGGAAAGACTACACAACATAAACATTCCATAGCTAGAATGGGAGCACACTTTGTGAGAGACTTTACCCAATGGATCTAGCAAAGTGTTTCTAGAACCCATGAAAAAGATTATATAAAACATGAGAATAGAGTCAATTCATAAGATTACAACTATGGAAGATTACTGGGGAAAAAATAGATATTAGAGGCTTTGCAGCTTCTACAAGACTATCAAGATGTCTTCTCAACCAAATTATTTAAATAAAAATATGTAGATCTCATTTGGGGAGATGCATGTAGAATTGAAAAAGTGTGATTGGCTCATAAAAAAGTGCTTACACTAGATAAACCTCAACACGAATATAAAAGTAAATATTTAGCTAGATCAAATTCAATAAGCCAAAATCATTTAGCCAGTTTATAAAAGCAAATTTGGTGAGTCCCATAGTAATATAATTAATGATTTTTGTTGAAATTTGAGTTTGTGGAGACTACCGACCACTCAATGATGTCTGCATCATTGATCCATTTCCAATATCATTCATGAATGAATTCTTTGAGTCATACACATGTCAAAAGTGTACTCATTCACAAATGGATTAAGTGGATATCATCATATTTTCATCATAGAATAGGACCAGGCTAAGACTATCTTTGAAACTTATGGGGGTAATTCACATATAAGGTAATGCACTTTGGTCTATTTAACGAACCACTAGTTTTATTGAAGGCTATAATAATTTCATTTAAGGACTTCATTCATAACTTTATATAAGTATATTTGGATAACTAGGTTGTCTTCTCCTTGTTCAAATACCATCTAATAAAGATGAATTAATGCTAGAATAGTGTGAATCTTTGGGCACTGATTTGAATCTAAATGGTTTGTTCTTTGCACCCTTTTTTTTTGTTAGTCCATTTCATATGTAACAATGGCAAATTGGTTGACCTAGAAAATACTATTGTAATAGTTGGGATACTGCCCCCAACCAACCTTTAAAAAGTAATAACTTTTCTCAGGCATATGGGATACTATAATTTTTTTTTAAAGGATGCACAATCATATCTATGCCAGTGAAAATCATTTTATGAAAAGATACAAAGTTTGACAAGAGATCAAAATTTTGGTGCTCCTTTCACCATGGGTAAAACTACTAATAATTTTTTTTTTCAAAGTCAAATTTCAAATCATTAAATACATCTCTATGTAAATTTAAATTGTATTATGATCCTCTTGATATCTAAAGTTGATACTTTCACTTTTAATCGGTCTAGGATGTTCTCTTTAAAATATATAAGAGTTACTCTTTTTGTACATCAAGTCATAAAAATTTCAAATCATTAAATACATCTCTATGTAAATTTAAATTGTATTATGATCCTCTTGATATATAGAGTTGATCCTTTCACATTTAATCGGTCTAGGATGTTCTCTTTAAAATATATAGGAGTTACTCTTTTTTTACATCAAGTCATAAAAATGTAGATGTTAATGCTATAAATTCATAGCTTGAGTTTGTAGGCATAGGAGTAAATATGGATCTTAAATCAAAAACAAGAAAGATGGTGTTTTGATAATGTCATCGAACAATAAGTTTAGTGAGTCCTCTAACTAACCGATAGGCGAAAATACAAGTTCTTCATCAGGATTGACACATGTTCACCATGGCTACTGACAAATCCCTTGGAGTTAATTATTTTTGTTGTGAATTTTACTATGTTTTTTGGTCATATTTTTGATATGCATATGCACAAAAACTATTTGGAAATTTTCCGTACAAATTTTATTGCTAACTTTATTTAGCATTATTATATCAATTTCATTTCCAATACATGGACTGCAGCTCATTAGAAAACTGTACTTTGTCACTCTTTTTGATCTTTCTTATAAGATTATTCCCAATACTTTGATCTACATGTTATGGAATTGTTATCTGTCATCATCCATCTAAAGCAAAATTGTTCCGTTCACATAAGTTATACTATAGATAATGATTTTCTAGTATGGGAAGGGATAGAATAAGCTTACTTTTCACAATAGAAATCTTTCCTCATCAATTTTTTTTTGAGAAAGTCTATGATATAGTTAAATGTATTTTTATTATTTCCATTCTTCCTACTTTACAATTTAAGGGGAAAAAATCTTGATTGTTAACGTCTTTTTTAAATATGTTGGTGACTATATAATTAATAATGGGGTTCATTAAGACTAATTTAAGTTGTGTGAGATTGTTAACCTCCTAGATCGATGTTTCAAAATTATTCCTTTACCACAAAAAATATGTAAAAATAATTTTATTATTTTTCTTAGTTTGTGTAGACTATTGAGTCACAATAAATTTTCATAAATAATTATTTAACTTATTTAATAATTAATTGATTAATTTTAATGAGATCATTGGAACTAAATCTTGCAACCTCTACACAAACTTACAACTCATTTGGAGTCACTTAGGAAGTGTACAATTTGATTCTGTAATAACAGTTGGAAGGATGTTTCTCTAAGTTTATATTTTGAATTCAATTCGCCCATATCATACCTGCCACGGTTCCCTTTTGCTCATCGGTTATTTCGGCATTATTGAACTTAATGTCCAGTCATCCGCCCTTTTTATGGCTAAATCGACCGCTGCACTCATGTCTTCTTCTTTGCTTACATTACACTAGATGAATGTAGCCCCCGGAAAAAGGAATTCTGCATTCAAAACCAGACCCATCTGTGAAGAGGCGAACAGTGGCTTCTCCAATTCCCGATGCTCCGCCTGTGATTATTGCAACCTTGCCTTCCAATCTGCATTTTTACCACACAAGATAAATAAAAAGCCGACTTCACATGTAAATAAAGGGCAGATAAAAATATATATATAATTTTAAATGACGTGTAATGTTATATATAATTTAATTAATTTGTAAAATCATATTAAAGTTAATATATTTGTTAAAAATTTAAATCAGATAATAAAATATCAGAATTTAGTTTAATTAATTTGTTAAAAAATATTTAAATTAAAATATGGTTTTAAAAAAAAAAATCTATTATATATGTTTTTAAAAGATATCCATGAGTATTTATAAGATAAATATCTGAACGATGTTGTCATGGGTGACGTCTAATGTTAAAAATAAATTAAAAAATATGAAAAACGTGGAAGTGGAGGGTCTACACCTTAACTTACAAATATATATGATAGTTAAATTTGTATTAAAATAAACTATTATTTAATGTGAATTAAATTTGGGAATTGATAACAATGTATTTTTTATTTAATTTTTATTTTATTGTTCTTAATTTTAGTATGTCATTTAAATCATATAAGATACAAAATATTTTTACTATGATAAGATTTGTGAGGCAATTTTGATGTTGAGGTAAGGTAATCCAAATTAGATGGTTAGAAACTTAAGCGTAGAGGTTAAATTTGTTTCATCTTTATCATGAACATTTATTGTCATGTGCTTATGGCTTCACTTGATGTTGGCAAAAGTAATGAAAAATCTACTTGAAAATAAAATGTGTGCCGTATTGATAATAGAATTCATATAACTTGACATATGAATGTTAAATTTGTTTCATCCCTATCATGAACATCACCTTTCATGTACTTGTGTCTCGACTCTATATTGATTAAATTAATGAAAAAATCATAAGAACATAAACGGTGGGCCAAATTGATATATCCTCACATATGCATGGCTTAATTTCAAAGCATTTCACACTATGTAATCATCATAACTTTTTGTTTAAATACAATTAAATGTTAAAAATTGTCTTATATGTTATACATTATCCTATAATTATTAGGATGATAAGCATTTTGTATCTTATAACTATTAGGTTGATAAGCATTTTTCCTACAATAGCAAATCTGACATTGATTTTTCTTAGGTTTGGCTATAGATGTTTGATTGAATTCTCAATGTACAATTAGCATTTAAAAACTATCACTCCACTTTTTTTTGGCCCTTGAACATCTAATAATATCCTCAATTATAATATTAAGATGTATGGAGTGAGGTTTGGGTCTTGTTTAGAACTACCGAAATAATAACTTTTAATCTACATAGTAACAAGTATATAATATCTAAAAAAATTATGCTTGACACAAACTTATTTTGCAATGAGCAAATTGATGAGGTGACATTTATGTTGAGGGAAGGTATCCCAAATTAGATGGTCATAAACTTAAACGTGGAGGTTAAAGTTGTCTCATCCTTATCTTGAGTATATATTGTCATGTACTTGTTGCTCGACTTAGTATTGACAAAAGTAAGGAAAAATCTACTTGAAAATAAGATGTGGGTCGTATTGATAAGAGAATTGGTACAACATGACATTTGGAGGTTAACATTATTTTTTCCTTACCATAAAAATCTTTTGATATCATGAACATCTCTTGTCATGCACTTGTGTCTCCACTCCATAATAATTAATGTAATGAAAAACCAATAGAACATAAGAGGTGACCCATATTGATAAGAAAACTGATACAACTTTACATAGGTATGACTTAAGTGCAAACCATTTCACTCTCCTAATTGTCATAAATTTTTTTTAAAATAAAATTAAATATTTAAAATTTCTTATATGTTATACATTATCTTTTTATTATTAGGTTGATATGCATTTTATACGATGAGAACTCTCAGTACTATGCCTGCCGTAACAACCCTGATTATTTTTTTTCTTATTAAATTTGGATATGGACAATTGATTGAATTCTCTATATACAATTAGCATTGACAATTGTGATTCCGCTTTCTTTTTCTGTTTTTTCCTTCTTTCTGTGATTTTGTTTGGATCATATGCACGTCAAATAATATAATCACTTATGATATTAAGAGTTATGGAGTGATGTATGGGTTTTTTTAAGAACCGTCCAAACAATAACTTATAATCTATACAACAAGAAGTATATGATATTAAAAAGTATATAGTAAATATGGTATATATTATACTCATTTAAACTGTCTTTTATATTGGAAAAATTTATAAAAAATATTTATTTATAACATAAACAATATATATTAAAATTGTTAAATATATGAATACAATTTTTTTAATTAATATTGTAAATGTTACAATTGATATCTTTATAACCATATTTAATTATTTTAACGGTAAAATACAAACCATTACAATTTTTTTTTTTTTTTTTTTTTTGGCGGTGGTGGGGGGGGGGGGGGCACCAAGCATTTTGTGCAGACAGGAGAAATTATAATAAGCATATATACTATGTTTAACGTACTATACTATCTTTGAAAGGCAATGGTGAATAAATAATCGTCAGCTAAAAATTTCATGACGGGCATGGTCGACCGTAAAATTGTGTCCATGAATGGCACCACTGTCTTTTTTCAAATCTTCACCACCTTTTCAACCGACTTTCTCCATCTTAATTTGTGAAATTGAACGGAACATTCCGAAAACTGCTATCGGTCCCGCTTTAGCAGTGGTAAGAAAAAATCACAATTTATTTAAGTTTCAGGATTTTGAATGACACGATGCAATCAAAGTAATTTGGTCCTGTCAATGTTCTGGTAAATAAAATCATAGCCCAGAATGCTGAGCTTCAAAGACTTGTTTCAGATAACCAGAGGTTGGCTGCCACTCTTGTAGCTGAGACATTCACATACAGCAGCTCTGCAAAATGACAGTGATCAGCAAAACAGAAGTCATTTTGAAGAAAAAGCAACGATGGAAGCAACTTGAGAGGCTGCTGAATCTTTTAAAACTGAACTGCACTAGACCCGTTGCTGTAGAAGATCCCGAGCAGGTAGGCAACGATTTCTAGCTCCGCGAAAGTAAATTCGACGACCTAGCTTATTGTGTCGCTGCCAGTCTCAATACATGACCGCGCCCTCCTCCAAGCCCGTTGAAACTGAAAACTTAAAAGAACGCTCCCTCTCCCGTTACATTTACCTTCCAGTAAGTACCACTGCCGTTAAAATAGCATATTTGAAAGAAAGATATATATATATATAAAAGAGTTTATCAATATGTGTTTTGATTAATAACTAATAGTTGTATATTATGTGTGATATTTTGATTGGTTATTTTATATAGATATAATTTATTTAATAAAAGTTTTAATTATATAATAATATGAAAATTGTGTAATTATTTTTAATTTAAATTTGTTTAAATATTAGGTGTTTTTTATTCATGTAGCTTATTTTATATTAATATATGTTTGGGTGTTTTGATTTTTGATTTTATATGTATTTAAATATTGGGTATTTATTATTTATGTAGTTTTAGTATATTAATCGTTTTTTTATTTCATATGTATTATATGATAATGGTTATGGTGGTCATGATTCCTCCTTTCTTTAATTAAAAAAAAGTATGGATATGATTATATTGTTTCAAATAGAGAACGAAAAATATGATACAATGAATAAAGGAAGGATTGATGCTCTTTTATTTATACAAACAATAGTGAACATGGCATCGATAAATAGAATGCATCTGATCAATGTCCTTTGTAAGGTATGCATTTTCCATTTTTTTCTTTATATATTTATGAGTAGGAATATCATGCACCATGGATTTGTATCCATCACTTTTATTTTATTTATATTGTTTGATCTCTTGATCTGTGTGGTCTTATTACTTAAGCTTTTCTAGCCATTTTTTTGTTGAAACTTCTTGATAAGGTTTTATAAAACTTTATGATGAATTTATTATTATTATTATTATTTTTAAATAAAATTGTAAATAATCGTCGCTCATAACTTAAAGTTAATAATTTTCTCTCTTGACTTAGAGGTCTTAGGCACTAGCAAAGTTTTTTATCATAAATAATAGTCAATACCTCACCTTTCTCAATAGTCATTAGCGAATCGAAGTTGACTTCAATCTTCTCTTCCATATAAATTAGTGTAATAAAAAAATCTAAAATATTGCAAAATAATTATTTTATAAAATTGAATCAAAAAGTACCTTACTCAGTATTGTATTATTAAAAAACTAATCTTAAAATTAATATTTTATATTTTATAATCGAAAAAATGAAAACTGAAGAAAATTAAGAAAATTGATAGTAAACTAAATATTATGCAAAATCATGCATATTCCCTAAAGTTTCATAAAATAAGTTTAATACGTCGAGGCGTTATACTGGTAGGAATGCACCTTAGATTCATCTCCAGATTTAGAGATGCAATTCATGTTATATCATTCCAAGGACTGCATTAGTGTTGTGTGATCTATTGTGTATATCAAATAGGTTTACATCTGTTGGATATGTCGTTTAGGTTTTATCTTATCTAATGTGTTTGGTGTTTTGATGCAGTGATGTGGAGGAGGTGAAGCACCAGAATGTTGCCTGCCATGGGCACAGTGGTTGTGTGTTGGCGATGATGGCTCATAACAAAGACTCGAAGAATATATGTGTTTTGCAGCCCTCCAATGTGAGGCCTTCTTCAACACATCATATGAAAGAGTCAAAATGTTGGCACGGGATTTGTTTGTATTATTCAACATATGAGGCATTTGTATCATTCAAGTTAATACAATATGAAATAAGATCTGAGCATTCGATGGTTTTGAAGGGTTTTCTTTTGCTTGTAAGTATTTAATTTTTTATTTTTATTTTTTATTTTTAATTTAATTTATTTTTATTTTTATGTTATTTTTTATTTTTTCTTTAAAAAGAGGGGTAAAAATTTATTAAAACAAGAAGAAAAATAGTGCTAAGCATTACACAACCTTGTTCAACTCAACGAAGTTGTCCAGTTCATGAGATAAATTTAGAGGTAATTGTCCCCTAGCCACAATATTGTAATTTTGCATATAATCAGAGGTCCACTTGGCTAAACAATCTACAACAACGTTCCATTCTTTAGGAATATGATTAAAAGTAACCAACTCCAAAAAATCACCAATATTAAGAATTTGCTTAGCAACTGAAACTAAGAGCCAACTAACATCCATGAAATCTTGCCTATTTAACAGAGTCACCACCACTTGGGAATCAGACTCACAGATGATCCGTCTCCAGCCAAGCTGACAATGACACGTCACAACATATAAAAAGGCAAGGGCTTCCATTAAGTTGTTAGTATGAAGACCCTTATAAATAGAAAAGATAAATTGAATAGTCCTAAAACTATCCCGACCAACTCCCCCAATTATAGCATCACCAGGGTTTCCCCAAGCAGACCCATCCGTGTTGATTTTCAACACTCCCTATGGAGGAGGAGACAAACGTCCCTCCCTATTTGTCTTCTGATGATGGTGTCTACTATGACGTCTTATGAAATGTCTTTGATGAAGAAGAAGATGAAGATGATTACACCAAACAACATCATGAGGATCCACTACTTTCACCAAATCACATTTTTTCACGATAGTTTCTCCCAAAGAGTGAAGAATTTTTAACCACAAAGGATGGGCCACCATCATCACACCCTAAAAAATCATGTGATTCTTCTCCAGCCATATGTGCCAAATAATAAAGGAGTGGCCAAGAGCTAAATCAACCTGAAGAAATGAAGAAGAAATAAGGGCCTTGCCGCACTGGTTAAAAAACTCAACCAATGATGAGACATGCCAATAGTTCATGTTCCACACACCTCACCACAACTACCAAATTAGAAGAAGAGATGTGAAACACTCTCCTTAGAATTAAAACACAACACAAACATTGAGGGGCCCTTAAAACCATGCTTGCACAAATTATCCCAAGTAAGACACCTATTGTGAACCACTAACCACATGAAGATGAATGCCAAACTTGTTTCCACCAAGGGACCTCAATGTCTCCAAATATTTGTTTGCCAAGCTGTCCATATCCAATAGAAACTGAGTACTTCCCAGATAAATCATTACCAACCCAAGCCAAAACCTCCTGCCCCTCCAAGGCATTACATTCATGAGAAGAAAGAATCTAAGCCAACTCACGCCTATAGACTTCAGACGTAGCTTGTGGCCACTCAAAAGAGTGTTTCCATCAAAAATTAATAGCCGACCCACAATGCTTGTAAGTATTTAGCATATGAGTCATTTTGAGTTTTCTAGGTAGTTAAGCTTTAATGGGTTGGTTTTTTTGTTATATAAAGTTTGTATTTAAATCAAAGTGCATTTATTTTAAAATGTGGGGTTTTAGTTGTATATTGAAATTTATAATAATTTTATTTAATGGGTAATTTGTTTTTTTATATAAAGTTTGAATTCAAATTAAAATATATGATTTGGATCAACTTGATATTGTTTTCTATATTTCTATTATTGTTCAATTGCACTAGTCTTAGGTAATTTTTCCTTTGTGACAATTTTGTATTCATGTTAGATTGTTTTTAGTTGTAGGTTTGGATTGTTGGTTGTAACTTGTAATTTATTATATCGTTAAAGGTATAAGGGATATCATATTTTCTATGTAATCTTTGGATTCAAATCGAATTACATGATTGGGATCAACTTGGTACTATTTCCTTTGCTTTTATTATTTTTTAGTTACACTGGCCTTAGACCATTTTATTTCTATGACAACTTTATATTTACATCAAATTGGTTTTAGTTGGAGGTTTAGATTGTTGGTTATAGATTGTAATTTATTAAATTGTTAAGGGTACATGGCACATCATCGGTGCCTCTTTAACATATAGTCAATTAATGGAGTTTGCCTTAGCACTAGGTAAAATTTGAACTTAGATTACTCACTTATGAATGCACACATTCACCACTACACCACCACACATCTTATGGACAATTTATTCTAAATGTTTTAATAGGTATTCTACATTGTATAAAATTTGTGTTTAATTCAAAATGTATTTAATTTTAGGTTTGGATTGCCAATTTTAGGTTGAAATTTATTATAAATATTTTTCAGTTGATTGTTTTCATAAGCAAATTTTACATTCTGAAGTGCATTAAATTGTAGACTTAAATTCTTGGTTATAGATCCTAACTTTTTATAACTATTATTAATAGGTTAATTTCTTTGTGTCTAATCATGTATTCATATTCAAGTGCAATGAATTACAAAGTTGGATTTATGGTTTTGATTAGAATTTATTATATATTTTTTTAATGATTAGTTTCAAGGTTGTTTTGAAATCAAAGCACATGTAGTTACAGACTTGGATTTCTAATTGTAGATTTTAGTTTTTGTAATTTTTATTGTATATAATGTTTATGTTCAAAATGTATTTAACTATAGACTAGGTTATTTAGTTTTGAATTCTAAATATAAGTGTAAATTTTTTATCATTTTGTTGAAAAGTGGTGGGTTTCTAGCCAATATTCTTTATAAAAATTTAGGTGTTTCAATGTATCATTTATTTACTATTTAGCTTTAGTTTTTTCATCTTGTATATATATTCAGAAAGGAGTGTCTTCAAAGATTGCATTGCTAGACACAAAAGGGTCTTTGGAATAATTGGGATTCTTTTTATCTTGAATGATGTAATTGAGGGAAGTTTTCCCTTTTTTAACCAAGATAGTTATATGCATATAGTAAAAAATCAAAGTGCATTGATTGAATGGCCTTCATGAATATATATTAAGTTTTTATGAATGTCGATAGCTCTTTGTAATTATGTTTTAGTTTTTATGTCAGTTAAACTTTTGTGTTTGATTATATTTACATTAAATACTTTCAACAAATTTGATTGTATAATCTTAAACGATACCCATCATTACCTATAAGATAGATATCATGAGTCCCGAGCGTGAGAGAAAAAATTTACATGTGAGTTTGACTTGTCATTTTGCATGAGAGTGTGGCTTGTCACATGTGGTTTATAGACCATTTTTTTTAATAATGATGGAAAAATGATATAAATATGATTATGGTTAGTAAATTACTTCATATGGGTCAAGGATAATCACCTTTTACTTTTATTTTATATACCCACGAGAATAAAGTTCAAGATTATGTAATAAATAAGTCATTTGAAATTTAATAAGGAGAGATTTTAGTATTTCATATTGGGGGAACTTTATTCTTATTTTATAGACCCACCATAATAATATGGAAGTTTAGGTATGTAATAAATAAGTCATTTGAAATTTAAAAAGAGGAGTTTTAGTATTTCATTTTGGCAGAGTTTTAGTATTTTATTTTTAGAAGATTAAGGTCATGATGTTGAAATCTTTGATTGTTTTACGTATCTTTAGAAAATTTAGATGAAATTTTATTTAAGATATATCCATGTATTTTTTAACCATTTTTACTGGAGGCATTCTCCTTCTAACAAGTATATACCAAGGTTGTCAAATGAATATATAGCAAAAAATTTTGCAAACTATGGATAGATTGGAGGATGCATTATGGTTCCTCAAATACAATCATAAATAGAGTAGAGAAAAATTTTAACTTTGAAAGTTCATGCTGAAGTTTGAACATGAATATTAACACAAAAAAGTGACAAAATAATTATAGACTAATTTTTGAGATAAATCTAAGGCTATAAAATTGAAAGGAAGATGTTTGATTATATTATTTTTGTATGAACTCTCATTAATTTATTGTTAATAGATAATAAATAAAATAGACCTAAAAGGGGGATATTTATCAAGTGCTTCTTTAGGTAGTCTCTTTTGGGAATACTATTCTAGAGGAACTAAGGCCATAAACTTGATAATCCATCATCAATATGTAAACACTAGTAATTGCCTAAAAGTTTCAAGCTACAAACAAAGAGATGTACTATTTTATTTTTGTAAATAGGGGTTTTGGAAAGTCATTGAGTGTAAATCAACAGTCGTACCACTCACAAAATCCTTAATTATTGAACTCATCTCACCTTTTTACACATAACATCAATCTAATATTTTTAGTATGGGTGATGGTGTAAAGGATGTGGTATGCTATATGTGGGGATGGGACATCACATTTCAAAATGAGCTTGATCAATGATGAAATGGTGAAAAAGTAGAAGACCCTAAAAACATGCAAGAAGTGAAATATTCTAAGGCAGGTTAAGAAGTGTGAGGGATCTTATTTGATGATCTTGGAAAGTAGGGTTTTATAAGTGAAAGAGTTTATATTACTAGGAGTACTACATGAAAACCATTGAACATTGAAATCATTTCACCTTTTATGCATGAAGCATTTAACAAAAATAATTTGGTACGTTTAGGGAAGATGCTAGTGGAAAATGAGTTAGTGTGTTACTTCATACAGCATGAAAATGAGTTATACATGGACAAGACATCATGTTTCACTAAAAGCTCGATCAATGAATAAGTGGTAGACAAGGGAAACACTGTAAATAATATGAAATTAGTAAGATATTTGAAAGTGAGCTAGGCAATGATGGTGAATTGCAATGAGAAGGTATTTTAGAAGGAAAAATCTCAAGTATATACATCTAAAACTTTCAACATGTCTCATTTTTGGAGTAGTTCATTTCTTTCATCAGGCTCATTCAGCATTGACACGGTTCTTTGGCATCTTCTAGTGGATCCCCTTTTAGTACTTCTTTTTTGGATCCCCTTTCATAATTTTGACAAGGTCCTAGCCTTCATCTGCCTTCAAAACATGGCATTTATGCACTTGACCTCACCAAAGAAGTCCCTAACTGCTCCAAATAAGCACCTTCATGACACATGTCATCTTCATGCTTACCTAAGATCTATATTAGTTCGTCATTATTTAAAGAAGTGCCATTAGATGATAGTGTGGGTCCCCCTTTTGAGAAAAGATTTTGAAACACTTTAGGCTTGGCCTAAGGTGTAAGTGGGATGTCTCTAGGAGTAGACATGTGGCACCACCTTACTTATCCTAAGCATAGTGGTCCTAACAGAACAATGCAATTGATCTAGATGTTAATTACAATCATGAGCCTGAGATCTCCTTTAAGTTAAAATAACATCATCATAGTTGTAGAGAGGGAAACTTTAGGTGTGTTTTCTTCTATTGTTTGCCTCACCTATTTATTCAGATCTCATTTCTTTTGTAAGGGGCAACTCGAATCAATTTATTTCTTCACATTCTCATGTTAATGGATAACCATTATAATATACTAGGATATTAGCAGTTAGCATTTTTCTATTATGTGACCATAGCAATCACAATTTCATCTTGCGTCTGTAAAAGCTTTCCGTAGGAAATTGTTTTCCAAGAGCAAGATTTTTTGGCATCAATAGTATCGACTAGGATATTCTTGCATGTGTAACTTGAAGTATCTCCTAAGAGATACCTTTAAGAAATTACAAACCTCAATAACTTAGGGCAAGTTCATACTCGAGGTATTCAATAGGAGATTCCTTCGAGGGCCTTCTAATACCTTCATGAGTAACTTGAAGGTATCCCCTAAGAGATAATTTGAAGATATTAAAAATACCATCAAGGTAAAAATTGTTAATCTAGATTGAGCCGAAAAGAGAATGTGCAATAGAAGACCTAAAATTCACTCTTGCGAATGATTGAAAGGTATCTCCTAGGAGATACCTTAAATGTACCTATTGTTGGGTGTTTTGTCACATATTAGAAACATACTTCCCTTCATTTTCTCCTTTATAACAAATGTTTTTGGATTCCTTTACCCATTATATTATATTCACTGGTGCACATATTTTATTTTCAATTTGGTCATACCTTATTAGTTAATGTATATATTAGGAAGATTGTATGTGTATTTTGTATTGTATTTTAGAATTAAATTTTTTTATATACATTTAATAATTGATCAAACACTAAAAAAAGTAATGAACTGATTCAATATACAACTTGCATTTTACAAAACATCAATATTTAAATCATTTCAATTTCTTTGCAAAACTTCTTCAGGCAAAAGAAGAATTACCAAAATTAAAAGGTAGAAGGTGGCCTCACTCAAAGAGAATTTGGATAAAAGGTAGAAGTCCTTACTCCAAGATAATTTGAATAGAGTGTTGTAGAAAATACCAAACTAAATTAAATTTACATAAACATCTTCCAATAAAATTTCTCTTGTTGATTGGTATTTTGAATTGTTTAGTCCGCCAAACATGCATCTAGGTATATACTTGTTTAGCACTATAATGGGAAAAGAATTTTATCTGATTGAAATAAAATTGGCCTATGATAAGGATAAACTTGAAGATTCCCTTCAATTTCAATTGGATAATTATTGATCTAAATGTTCATTTTAATGAACTTGAAGAAGATTTTAGTAAAATGTTTATTTTTGGTCTGAATGCCAATTTGATAATTATTGATCTTCTAAATGTCACTGAGGTTTTTAAGGAAGAACATCTTCA
Source organism: Torreya grandis (assembly GCA_037957365.1). NCBI lineage: Eukaryota > Viridiplantae > Streptophyta > Pinopsida > Cupressales > Taxaceae > Torreya > Torreya grandis. Next base: position 16,933 of record JARHVA010005139.1, read on the forward strand.
CCTATTTCTTCTATCATTGATTAAAAAGGTTATTATTGGGGCCTTGAATGTATTCATCATCCACAAACTAGAACATTATCCTTCTATTTAGACCTCTCTCCAAAATCTACATGTTGGTGATTTTTGTTACATGCAAGATATAGGTGTCATACTATGGCATTTAGATAGTTATGGATTTAATTGGACACATATTATACGTATCAATTTTTTTTAGGATCTAGCTTATTTTCAATTGTAAGGTTTCTACATCCATTCACAACAAATTAGATTAGAGGACAATTTTGATATCTATAAAGACATACCAACATTTCAAATGCTTGGTTTGTACAAAATAGGAAGGCCATTAAAAAATGGAATAGATACCATATATTGGAAGACACTTATCTCTAATTTTCATGATCTAGATGCATGTGACGTACTAGGGTTATATGCAAGAGGTGGATTGTTGTGTGCTTATACAAAATTGCATAAAAATTTATATTGCATTATAAAAATTAAAGAATAAATGATTTTTAATGTTCAATTTCAAATCTATTTGACAAATTCAGAGGAACTAATATAATAATAACCACTTTAATCAATACCAAGTGCATAACATTTCTAATTTATTTTATAATCATGATTCATTTTCCAAATATAACATATTAACAATCTTTCGATGTGTATGGTTTATTTTTCAAAACTAACATCTTAGAAATATTTTGGTATGTACCATCAATGGCATTTCATGCAATTGAATAAATAATAATAACATAAAATCATATCAATGAACATGACACATTACAAGTTGAAGAAGGTAACGTAAGATCATGCATATTTTTTCAATTGTATAATTTTTTATTTATCAATGATTCATAATACTGACATAATATTTTTTCATCTATTTATGTCTAAATTAAAATAGTTCACAATACAACTCTATCACTTTGTGTCTACAACACAATAACCCATGACACAGCTCTACAGGTTGGTGCCTCCTTGAAAACAACATAAGTTAAAAATTTACAACAAGACACATTTTTTAAATATAAATATCAAATCAATTGATTATTAATGAGAGTTTTTAGTTACTAAATTATATAATACCTTCCAAGGAATAAATAACTAAAGTTTCAGCAAAAGTGTGCACCCATACAAACTATAAAAAGGCAAAAAAAGGTGAAAACCCCTTTCAATAAATGTGTAATTATATAGTTTCATAAAAGTCTATAATATATTATCTTTATTTATTTAAACACATTATAATTTAATTTTTCTTCATGGACAAGAGATTGTACAAGACAATAAAATATAGGCTTACATCATCTTGGGATCTAGAAGTGTGGTTCATTTTATTGTTGTGTAGACTAAATGTGGTTGTATTTACCCATTAAAATGTTGTTTACAAGTTTAATTTACCCATTACAATGTTTTTAATATTTTTAATTTACCCAATTTAAAATAACACAATATATGTTATACTATGTCTTCAATACAATAAATTTTGATGTAGAAGTATCCATGTGTTCTTTATCAATAAAAAATAATAAAGTATATTGTGCTAGAAATAATTATATTGTTATTGATTCAAATAGTTTTTAATTTGATGTGTCTTATGGAATTATATGATGAGGGTTCAACTATTAAGGTGAATTATATTTATTTGAATGTAGTGATAGTGAACTATGACTTAGAAGAGTAAATCATATTTTGTTTGTTGTGATGGGTTGTGTAAACATATAAATTGTATTGGTATGTATAAGAATAGTTGATACTTTCAACACTGTAATGATATAGATATTGGTTGATCAATGTTAAATTCCTATCAACATCTATGAGAAACAAGTTATGGCAAAACCAGACTGATACATATTATGATACATTCATGGTCAAGTTATGAGGGTTCAATATGAAATTTTATATGCATATGTGTGTTACAAAATTTGCAATAGAAATGGTGCATTTGTGTATAATGGGTATTATAGTTCTAATGTGCCTAAGCATTTAATTATTTTTATATGTGTTTATATGAATCTTTATAAGATTTAAAGAAACGCAAAAAAAATAAATCAAATGAAATGCATTATGTTTTTATGTTACAATAAGAAATACCCATCAAAATTGCATCAACAACTAGTTTAGTAACATTTAAAACATTTTCTTAAAAAAAATTAATTTTATATATCTTATAATATAATATTGTTAATACATGATTTTTATATTTTTTATCAAATTGTAGACATTTCAAAGGAGGAGCTAAAACTGATTTCTAAAAAAATATTGATTTTGGGGTGGGATGACTTATTATTTATTGTGTACAAAACAAAAGATATGAAAATGCATGATACAGGAAAAAAAAGAAGATTATAAAATTCAAAATATGTCATACTACATTCGAGATCATTCTGATGAAATTTTAATGGTAGCATTGTAATCTTTTTCTCACATTAGCATTGGGTCAATGATAGAGGAAAATCACCCGAGGATACTCATTCAAGCCATGGGTTACACAGTTCAAATTTCATGTTTTATTGGGGGAAAAATATTCTAATCCTTTCAATATAAACATAAATAAATTAGATGAATTTATTTTTAAAGGGACCTTCAGAGATTATTTTTCAATTGCCAACATGTTGTTCATTGATTGTAATTCTCAGAATTATGTTAAAAATCAAAAATTGAAAATGAATTATGTTACGTGAAGTAGATATACTAGAAATGTAAGTCATAAATATGAAAAATATTAGAGAATCAAAATTATGTAAATCATCACATTATTAGGAGAAAGCTAAAAATCCATGCCAGCAGCTGTGAACCAATGTTTAAAAGAACGTAACATTACTTGAATCAACGTTTATCAGAAATTTCATACAAATCAATTCTAAATTATTTTAAAAATAGTTCAATTAATTTCAATATAATCGATTCTAATTTAGAATTAATTTTCTCTGGTTATGAGTGCAATTTGATTTATAGTTAGAGATTCCTTGAAATTATTGAATTTGTATATTGACACTTGTTCATTTAAAAGATCTTCCTAATGAACAACAAATAATTGTCACGATATTTTATTATGTAGATGAACTAGATTGATTAATATGTTTTCATCAATAATTTGGCTAGTCAAATGGTACCATGTGTCCCAGCAATGAAAACTACTTGAAAGTATAAATTATTGGTATGAAGTCCTAGAAGGGTGACACGAGTTCAAAATAGTCCAATCTATTCAAAATGATCTACTCCCAAATGATTTGAAATAATTCAATTTTATTTGGAATATAGAAAACATATTTATGGAGAAAATATTCTCCATTCCACTTTAGTGGGTATAATTTCAAATTATTCAAAATAACACAATTTAATCAAAATGATCTATGCTCAAATGGTTTGAAATGGTTTAATTTATTTGAAATAAACAAAATTTATTTTTGGATAAAATCTTCCTCTAAATCACTCCATTTTATAGGTATAGGTCTTAATTATTCAAAATAGACTCATTTACTAAAAATGATTTATGCCCAAATGCTTTGAAATAGTCCAATTTATTTCAAATATAACAAATTTTTTTTTAGAAAAAATTCTCTTCACTCCACTTTACTAGGTATAAGTCCATTTTATTTAAAATAGCCCAATTTTTTCAAAATGTTCTATTTCCAAATGGTTTTAAACACTCCAATTTATTTAGAATATATGAAATTTATTTTTTGGAGAAAATTTTCTCCACTCCACTTTATGGGGTATTACTCAAAACTATTCAAAATAGTCCAATTAAATCAAAATGATCTATGGCCCAGATGGTTTGAAACAATCCATTTTATTCGAAACATAAGAAAATTATTATAGAAAAAAAAATACTCCACTCCACTTTAGTGGATATAAGTCTAAATTATATGAAATAGTCCTTAGAAATTTTTATTATTTTGAACAAAATTTTATTCTCTAATGTCTATAAATCCCTAGAAATGATAAGACATTAATATATGATTAACTATGATAATTTAAAAATGAAGTCTTACGACTGTTAATTTAAAAAGTTATAAAAAAATGTGCCTTATGACTATTAAGTAACCACAACATATAACTAACTTAAATATTCTCAAATTTAATATTCGCCTCCTTCATCTATAATATTAAGAATGATATATATCAAATAATAGAAATGAAATTTTAAACAAAATATATTAACTATCATATTTAATCAAACTGAAATGCATTAGTCAAGACATTAAAAGATGATCCACCATGATGATGTGATGTTTACCCTAGGTATGGTTGGTCAATAATTTATTACTTGGTCTTTGTGGTCCCTATACTTTGGTAAGTTGTATATTCCTTTAATAAGAAACTTCACCCATGAATGCCTTTAACTATACTTGTTTTCAAATGCATTGGGTAGGATTATTATAATATATACAAAATATATAACAACTAATTACTTTGGAAAACCAAATATAAAGAAGAAATAAATGATCTAATTAACAAAAAAGTTTGAATAACAAACCATACCAATCATCCAAAAGTGCTAGTATAGTTATCAAATGATAGACACTACTTATTAAATCACACTAAGTGTCATAATTTGATTTATTGTATAATGTGAAAACATACAGACATATGATATGTAAAACAAAGGAATGCTTTAGCAAAAAAATTTAAAAAAAAACATCAAAGGATAAATGTTGACAAGACACGTGTGTCAAACCTAACCATGTTGCCTTTTCCAACATACACTCAGCCTATGGTAAATGTCAAATACTAGGAAATGGTGCTATATTTATCCACATTATGTTCAAAAATGACTCCCTTGTTTCTATCTTGGGGTTTTTGTTATAACTTCAAGGGCATAAATTATTCACTATCAGAGGAGGTGCATACTAAATTGTTGTTTTAGAAAATCACTCAGTGTCTCACAATAAGTAGGTTCATTACAGCACTAGAAAAATGGGAGATGACTCAGAGCAGATGATGTTAGATCCTATTAAGATATAATACTAGTTGCTTGTTGGGAAGTTTATGAGTATTTTAAAGTGAATGACAGAGGGGGAATGCTAAATATTAGGATTGAACCCCAAATATTTTTTCCAAGATTGGATGATTATAGATGTTCTTACAGTTCCACCACATGTAGTTATGATGGACACCACATCATGGACTGAGGATGATCAAACACATCAGCTTGATATGATTATTAGTCATAATGAAACTCTAAAAGAAGGAAAAATAATTGGTGCCCCAACTCATAAAATTTTTGATTTCACCTAATTGCGGCAATTCCACATTATTAAGTAGTTTAACAATGATTTCCCTATGTAGCTAAGGGCAACTCAGTGGTCAGGATGACCAATTAAGTCAATACGATAGATTGAAATCCAAAGAGAAGTCATGACCAATAGTTAATAGGAATCAAGGGTCGATGCAAAAATCACAACCAAAGTCCAAGGCCAAATGGTATGTGGATTGGGAAACCTAAATTTCTAACTTAGTGTTTGGAATATAAATGGTGGTGGGACAGAACAAGGTGAAAGGCTTGAAAATGTGTATAAATAGTTCTGACAGGTTTAAGATTCAAATTAGAATGAAATTCTTAAAATAACTATCTATTTCTGCTCGAAGTCTTCTTTTTCCACCTATACAATTTTAACTATTTTATAACGAAGATCAAATATTTTATTTATCTAATGTGATAAAAATTGATCACCAAAATAATTTTGAAAAGTTGCATAGAACAAATTTATAGAACATAATATCTGTATGTATGTATTTAAAAAACCATTAATTACTTAATGTTACTTGTCAATAAATCATATCCAAATACCTAGCATAATAAAAAATAGAACCTCTAGTATCTAAAATGATACACAAACAAAAGCTTATCATAAATCAAGATCACCAATTATTACCCAAAATATTTGGACACCATAGAAAATTGTTGAAAATTGTGAATGAAACAAAATTATAATAGTTAAATCCACCAAATTTGATCTATTCCTCTAAGTTAAGGAAGATATTTATTAAATACTATAAATTTAAACTCACAGTAGAACATATTTACATGTAATATCAAGTTACATGTAAAACCAAATCTGATCTAATTCTCAAATTTGATTTACATATTTTTTCAATATCATGTTAGAACATATTTATTTATAGTAAACTGCATGTTTTTAGAAATCGTACAACACACAGTTATTAGCTTATCTCTTTCAATTCCCTCACTTTCATTATCTAATAATCTATGAAGAGAGGGACATTCCCTAATAGGGGATTGTATAGGAGATTGATGGTCAATAATATATGCGGAAAATCACTGAGATGATGCTCTCTCTCCCCATAATAATACGTATTTAGAGACTAAACTTGAGATTGACATAGATATTAGAGTTTGGGAAACTCATCCTCGATGGAGGCTTGTATCTTGTATTATACTTATTATTATTTAAATAATATCCTTGATGAGATGTATTTATTTATTAATTATATATTGATAGCAATGATTATATTTTTGCACCATCCATGAATGGAAATCAATTATTATTTTATTTATTCAGTTATGATTTGTTTCATATAATGCTCATGATCTGTAACAAGTAGATGTTACATATTTATTTTATAGTTAACATAATAAAAGTGTTTTATCTAGATCACCAATTAGATTCTCGTGGTGCAATCTAATGAAAGAACACATTGATTTCAAAAAAGCATGTTATTCTAAGTAGATCCAAATAGAGATGTTAAATGTGATATCAGAGTTGTGGCTCAAAATCTAGGACTTAACGAGTTCAATAACGTTTGTGTATCCTCTTATTTCATATAAAGGATAATTGTGAAAGCTATATTATTAGGAGATGGTCCTTCAAATGCCAATGACAACAACCCTCCATTTGATCCTCACTAATTTGACATTGAGAAAATAACAAAGTTAGATCAGATTCTCACAGCGATAAATGAAACCATGAACCAAATTTAAACCCTAGAATAGGAAGTTAGTCACCATGAAGAGGAAGTACACTAGGATGTACCTAAAAATAATCACACTTATTTGGCAATTCATTAGGATGTGATAGCTAAAGTGTCTGTAAAATTATACAGAGATATAAAAAAGGTGAATCCTCCTAAGTTTGATGGAGCTATTTTGGGTGATGGAATAGAAGCATGGTTGACTGAGGTAGAGAACTATTTTGAGATTAAAAACTACTATAAGGTTACTAAAGTAGTTTGGGAAGCATATAATTTGGCTGGTAAAGTAGCTACATGGTGGGTCAACATAAAATTAGAAATAAATCCTAACTTGACTACCACCACATGGGAGCAGTTTGTGACATTTTTCAGATCATGATGGCTTCCATAGTTATACTTTGACTAAAAGATTCTAAATTTATAGAATCTAATGTAAGGAGACTTATTGGTGAATGGGTAGGATCAATTCACAAAATGTATGAAGTATGTACCTTAGGTACACTCAAATGAATGGTTCATAATTAGTAATTTCATCATTGGATTCAAACCCTAGATCGGTGGAGAGGTGGATGTTCATGGACCATCTACTGTGGACTAGGTATTTGATAAGGTAGTTAAACAAGAATAAAACTTGAAATCTCTTGGTCAAGCCAGGGACAAGTTTAATAACAATTTTTTAAGTTATAAACTAATTCTCATAAATAAAAACTAGAAGCTGAGGAGTGAATACTTTATGATTTAATTCAAAAATCAAAATGCCAGAATCAACAACGGTTTAAGAAATAAGGAACTAGTTAATGGTTTCAAAGGCGGTTTCAAAGAAAATCAACAGGATGATAGGAAAGGACCACTTGGAGGTTGCTTCATTTATGGAAGTGACCATTATTCTTAGGAGTGTACCCAATATAATTTAAATAATAAAGTTTTTACTCCTTAGTAGGGAATGTTTCAGCAATGTATTCATGCGGTAGTTTATAATTAGAAAGATGAATTCCAAGCTTCACCCATAAAACTTTAAATTATTTTGTTTGAACATCCAGTTTCTATTTTGATATATACATTGTATACATAATGTTTTATAGCTCCTAAAATTATAAATAATTTATCTATAAGAGTTAGAGTAATGAAAAATGCATGGTCAATATAATATGGAAATGATTTAAATGTCACAATTGACAAATGTTTAGTTGAAGAAGAAATTAGGTCTCCTGAATTCACCATAGTAGAGGATTTTTATGTATCACAACTAAGATCATATGATGTGATCCTAGGAGTCAACTATCTTGCAAATAATAAGGCAAAAGTTGATTTCTATTTGAACAAGGTTGAGTGTCTATATGATTTTAGAAATCAGATACAAATTCAATGCAAATAGAGGGAGTTGAGGATTAGGTATATTTCTACAATGCGACTCAAGAAGGTTCAAGAAAAAGGATAACAAACATTTGTCATGAAGATAAATGATATAGGGTAATCTAAGGAACCATTCCTTGGGAATTTTCATGATGTGTTTTCATATGAATTTCTAAGATTTCCTCCTAAATAGGAGTTTAATTTCTCTATTGATATCATACCTAGATCAAAACTACAGTCTAAGGCACCATATAGGATGACAACCACTAATCCGGTTTTATTTAAATTTTAACTCTAACAGTTGTTGTCAAAGGGGTTGATTAGGCCAAGTGCGTCACCATGGGGTACACATTTTTTCTTCATCAAAAAAAAATATGGTGCACTTTAAATTTTCATACACTATAGAATGTGGAATAAGGAAATTATCAAAAATAGGTATATGTTACCTCATATAGATGATATTTTATATCAGATGTGAAAAGAAATGGTCCTTTCTAAGATTTTCCTTAGAGTAGGATATCATCAACTACGGATAAGGGATGAGGATATTTCAAAGACAACATTTAGAACTCATTATGGGCACTATGTGTTCATAGTATTACCATTTGGCTTGAAAAGTTCTCCAAAATTATTCATGAATCTTATGAATAGTGTATTCAAAGATTATCTAGATCATTTTATTTTGGTCTTTCTTGATGACATTTTTATATACTCTAATAATGAAGAGGAGCATCTTCAACATATATAACTAGTTCTACAATAGTTACAAAAGCATAAGTTATATGAAAAGTTGTTCAAATGTGCATTTTTATAAGATAGAGTAAAATATCTAGGGCATATTATCTCTGTAGATAGTATTTTAGTAGATCTAACAAAGGTAAGAGCCATTATGGAGTGACCAACACCAAATAATGTGTATGAGGTAAGGAATTTCATGGGATTAGTCAGCTATTATAGGAAGTTTAATTCAAAGTTTTCTAATATATCTATTCTGATTGCCTCTCCGCAGCATAAGAACCAAAGTTTAATTTGGTTAGATAAGTGTGAAGTAGTTTTTCAAGAATTTAAAATAAGGCTTAATTTAGCACCAGTATTAAGAGTTCCTAACCCCAAGTCAATTTTTTATGATCATTGATGAATTTAGGCATGGATAAAGAGGAGTCTTTATGCAAGATGGTGAAGTGGTATCTATGAATCAAGAAAATTGAAGTATTATGAGGTGAACTATGCCCCTCACAACCTAGAACTTTCAGTAATTGTTCATGATTTGCATGTTTTGTAGCATTATTTATTGGGGAAACTATTTGAGCTCAAGACAGATAACTTAGGAGTCAAGTATATCTTCATCCAACTGAATCCTAATTCTCTTCAAAAATGTTAGTGAAATTTTTTGTCTGACTATGAATTCAATATTAGCTATATTAAAGTTAATGAAAATAGAGTAGTTAATGCCTTCAGTCATAGGAGGTACATAGAAAGGATGGCTAATATCAAGACTACTTTAAGGGATTGAGTGATCTAATATTCATCAAGAGATTAATTCTATGATCAGATCAGGAAAGCATTATCTGTGAATTCCTAGAATCCTAAGTATAAAAGATTCAAATTATATAATGATGGTCTTTTATGATACAATGGAAGGATGTATGTTCCATATCAATAGAATCTAAGAATCAAAATGCTAAATTAATTGCATAATGACCCATATTTAGGATATCTAAGAGTATCCAAGCTTATGGTAGAGCCTAGACCACTTTATTTCTAGAAGGAAAACAATAAAGATGTAGTGGACTTTGTGTCACATTGTCTAGAATGTCAGTGAGTGAAATATTAACATGTGCATCTGATTAAATTGTTATATCCACATGACATAGCATAATAGAAGTGGTAGGTGAACAATATGGACTTTGTCCAAGGTTTACCATTGTTATGGAACAAACACGATATGATTTTCATAGTAATTGATAAACTAATCAAGGTGGCTCATTTTATGCCAAGAAATTTGATAGATGATGCACCTACTCTTAAAAAGAGGTTTGTAAATAAAGTGTATGAATTGCATGGATTTATATAGAATATCATTTCAGATTGTGACTAAAAGATAACTTCTAGATTTTGGGTAACCCTAAATTTATCTTTGGGTATGCAACTAAACTTTAGCACTGCTTATAACTAAGATATTGATGGTCAAACTAAATGAGTTAATTAGGTGTTAGAGGATCTTCTAGGTATATATTTCATAGATTAATAATACAAGTAGGAATATTAGCTTCTATTGGTTGAGTTTGCTTACAATAACTCATACCAATAAACTTTGAAGATGGCACCACTTAAAGCATTGTATGGAAGAAAGTGCAGGACATGAATCAGTTGGGATAGGTTGGAAGATAGAGTAGTCTTTAAAACTATGATAATTTTATAAATGAAATATAAAGTTATATTAATCAGGTAAAGATTGATTGAAGATAATGATAGGCAAAAGAGTTATGCTAATATGAAGAGAGTATATAGATAGTTTTCAGTTGATGATAAAGTGTTCTTGTGTGTTAAACCATAGAAAACTTTAATTAAATTTAGAAAGTCAGTAAAAATTTTACTAAGATATGTGAGACCCTTCAAGGTATTATAAGTGGTCAATATTTTAGTTTATAAGATTTCATTGCCACCAACCCAAGCTCTATTACATAATATATTTCATGTTTTTTTATTTTAAAAAGTATATAGTTGATCCCTTACATGTGTTGGATTGAAATGTTTTGTACGTTTTGGATCCCATGGTGGTCATGGTAGAACCATCATAGTAAATAACATTAGCAAACATTATTTTTTTAATCGAGATATGTCTTAATACAAGGTCTTGTAGAACCAATACTCTAAGGATAGTGCTACTTGTTAGAACTATAATGACTTCTACAAGCGATTTCTATATTTATTTACTTGATTTAATGTTTTATGTTATATAATATTATTTTTGAATAATGGTTTTAATACATAACTTATTTGAATAAGTGTCATCAGGATGATGCTAAACTTTAGGGAGAAGGATGTTACCTCCTGATTCCTCACTAAGTAAATTTACTTGATTTTTATGGTTGGTAATTTTATTTTATTATTATTAACTAAGTTGTAAGTCATATGATTTTATGGGATAGCTTTATATTGCTTTAATTTCATGATTTCACTGATATGAGTTTTATTATTTGTATATTCTTTATATTATGATCATGTTGATTTTTTATTTTAATAGTGTTTTATGATATAAGTCATGATATAATGGACTAACTACCTTCTTGTCATGAGTTTGACGTAAGAGATATTCTTCTCTTAGAGAACAATCAACGGAGATAATAAACAGAGAGTGTGATGTAGATGGAGATATTGAGGGATGATAGAGGAACAATTAGAACCCATGCACACATGTTAAATAGTACACATTACATGCACAGTTTGAATGCTTACTGTTAGTACATTTTTATGTTATCTACATTTAGATAATTTTTTATGCATGTTAGTTGTGTGATAGCTCAGTTTAATGCTTATGTGGAATTAATCTTGTATAATTGAATTGTAGATATTATATGTAGATTAGTTGTATAATTTTACCGTATGAATATGTCATGTTATGAAATTCATGATTATTAATCTTTTCAAAAATATAAATTTGCATGAATAGTGTTTAGTATTATCATAGATAGACTAACCATCATATCATTGTAATGTTTAAAGCATTGGGTAACTACCTTTATCATGTTTGGGATTATCATTATATGGCTTAAACGCCTTAACATATATATAAAGAAAACCTTTATAATGTAGTAGTAACAATGATTATGTTTTTATAATTTGTATTTGAATAATAATATGTGATTTACCATCTTTTATTATTTATTTATATTAAGACATATTATTATTAAGTCATTAAAAAAGTCTATAAATAAATAAAAAGAGTCATATATGGAGTAAAATAAATAAATAAATAAGGCAATTTTATTCTATTTTAATTATGAAATAAAGCAAATAAAGCAAAGAATATCAAATTTTAGAAAAAATGGCAAGCTTTGAGAAAAATATAAACACAAAAAAATAATAAGTACAGATTTAGTGAACAAGGGTGAACTTTAAAAGAAGGGAATGAGCTTTAAAGAAGATAATATATTCATGCAAGGAAGGAAAAGGAAAAAGGTGTTGCATAGGAAGAAGGATAAGAAGGGAGTAAGAGAAAAGGATGATGGTGAATTGGAGAAGAAAATAAGAACATGAAGAAAAAAGGAGCAGAGCAAGAGGAGAGAAAGAGAGGGAGGCAATGGGAGGATATCTTTTAGACTGAGATATTCTAATTTAGAAGTTTATGCAAGGTAGGTGATGTGTTGAATTTTGAATTGAAGTTAGAGTAATTTGGAGAAACAACCAAAATGATAAATAAATTATGTATTTAATTAAGTGTCTAAAATACATATGTATATAAAGAGAACATATGTGTATTAATTATAGAGAACCATGAGTGTGGCAAACTATGGAATGGAATATAGTAAATTAGTAACACAAGTATAAGCATACAATGAATTGGTATCATAAATTAGCATACAAATATTCATATAAATGAACCAAGGAATATTATTCAATCAACCAAGAAAATTTAGGAATTTATAAAAACATAAAACATGAAACAATAATTCATATGTAGCAACTTCAGAAAACATAAATATATATCAATGTTGTGATTCATATGTAGCAATTCATAAATAATAAATTGATAAATTAATGAATTTACCAATTAATATATATGACTATATTACAAAAATTCATATATATGGTATGCTTGTGTATATCAATTTATTTAAGATAGTGAGCTAGTCAAACTATGTGAAATAAAGCAAAATATGTATTAAAATATATGACTAGGTCTTGTATTAAGAAGAGCAAACTATGTATTAAAATAAGTGCATTATGTATTATGGTGAATAGATCATAATGGTATTGTATATAAGTGAAATATATAAATATGAATAGAGTATGAGTGTATACATCAATCTGAGATTTAACTTGGTCATATTAAAAACTCTTCCCTATGATTTGAGCATTGATCCTTACCATCTTAGATTAAGACACTAGATGCTTTGTTTCCTAGATTTAGTCTCTACCTAAACTATGTATATGAACATAGAAAGAGTACAAATCCATCAATAATAATTGCATTTTACAATCCATAGCCTGCATGATCATCATAGATGATTAATGAGATGATCTTTTATCATGATCATTAATACAAAAAATATAAAATAATATATTATAATAAAAATAATTAACCCTGGTGTCATTTACAAGTCTCACTTCTACATAGATGTCTAATAAGAGAACATAAGGAGCATCATTTATAGGATCTAGATCAAAAAGGAGAAAGATTATCTATATGAACAACATAATTGGATATAAGTTATCTTACAAAAAATTTGGATATATTTTCTTTATATATACTTCAATGGATATAAGTTCAAATATTATAGATAATCATGGGAATATCATAATGGGATAGTCACAACATAGGTATGTCAATTATTTGACATATCTATATATAGATAAATGATCAACTTATCTATATGAATATAAGTCAATTCTATTAGAATATACTGGTAGTCATAGTTCATGAGGTGGAAGTATAATGATTGAAGTCTTTGGTTAATAATTATAAAGGACTGTTGTGTGACTATAACCATAGTTTTATTGACTATTAAAAATAAGGTATATGATCTTTAGTGTTAGGAAACTCTAACTACATGAATACAATCTCCTAGAAATTTAACTAGTTTTTTAAATGAAAGATTATGTTTTAGTGAGATTTATTACTTTCTTTGATATGAATGGTTGTTGAAATTAAGTAGTGTGTACATGAAAATCATGGACTATGATTTTATTGCTTGTTATAAAATGTACCTTATTTGCATCTATTTATGAAAATTATAAATATATGGTATAAATATATATTATACCAGATTGGTATAAACTAAACTTGTTATGCTTATTATTTATGTGATAAATAATATAGTGGAGATTCAATGATATGTTTGATGGATTAAATGTATGCATTTTGATTATTATATGGACTAAAAGTACGTAGTTTGATTATTCTAATGTTTAGCGTGTTTTATCCATACTAATAAGAAGTAATCTATATGAATCTATTAGTTATATTTTTATTAACCAAATTTTGTATTATTTATACTAAGTAAATAGTGAGATGGACTTCGCTAGCTTACTAGAATCACAAATACCAAATGAAGGTAATTTGATCAGGTGGTGTATATGAATTTAAATGATCCTATAAATTAATAAATATTAAAAATTTTGGTCAAAGTAATATTAGTTATACATTATAATCTCATATTTATGATTTACATGTTTGTAAGATATCATGTTAGAATATATTTCTTTATGATAAACTACATTTCTTAGAAATCATACGGCACACAAGTACTACCTTGTCTCCCTAAATTCTCACATCATCACAATCTACTCATCTGTGAAAAGAGGGCCATTCTTTAATGGGATATTGTGAGAGGGACTAATGGTCCATGTTTGGTGTATAAAATCACTCTGATTCACAACAGTACTTATTTGGAGACTACACTTGAGATTTTGATAGATATTGGAGTTCAGGAAAATCATGCTTTATGGAGCCTTGTATCTTGTATTGTACTTATTATTATTAAAACATTATCCTTGATGGGATGTAATTATTTACGCATTATATATTGACACTAGTGGTTGTATGTTTGTAGCATCCATGGTTGAAAATAAGTAATTATTTTCCTATTCAGCTATGCTTTGTTTCATATGATCCTATTGATCATTAATAAGTAGATGTTACATGTTTATTATATAGTTTACATAACCAAAGTTTTTTACATGTATCACTAATTATATTCTCATGATGAAATCTAATGAAAGAATACATTTATTATATTTTTTAAAATGACGTTATTCTAAGTAGATCCCAGTAGATATGCTACAATATTAATACCAAAAGTAATGCATGTGGGCCTAAAAATTAATGTATTGTTATTACACAATGTGACTTGATAAGAAAATAAATACAAAATAAATATATAAAACATTAAAAAAATAATATTTCAATTTTCTTCTAACATGAAAATTTAAGGCTTCTTGCCTCTTGATTAAACATACAAACATAATCATCACAACAAGTTCATGAACAAAATAATATCAATATAATAATAAAATAGAATATTCACAAAGGAATCATCAAGCATCAAACTCTTTTTCTAATAAATTTTAAGTCACAAAGGTAAACATCAAGCATCAAATGATTGAATTTTCTAAGAGTGTGATGTTTAAAAAAAACATTAAAAAATATTATTTATAAGAGATGATATTTTTTTTTTAAATACATCTATTTGATATATGTGGAGATATATGTCTCAATAATATTATTTTATATTTTTTACATATTATATTGATTAATAAATTCATTACCTTCTTTTATACTTTCTTATTAACTAATGAAAAATAACATCCATTTAGCTACATCAATGTGTTAGGCCTAAAAAATATTTTCAAGAAAAAAATGTTGCAAACTCTATTGTATGGTGAAGGTATTATAATTTTTCTCTTAAATTTTTGAAACAAAGGAAAAAATTTCAAATTAATCAAATGGAGGTCAATTTTAATATTGAACAAAAAAGTAAACAAATCTCTCCATTACATTACACCCTACTTCTGCGATTGTAAAATGCCTATTAACATAATAATATAATAAATTAACATCAAATAAAATCATAATTGAATCCATTCCTAATATTTTGCAAACATGGAAAATTTAAATAAAAATGAATTAAAATTTTAAAATATATTGGTTACCATTCTTTAACCTGTTTTCAGAGTGATAACAATGACAATTCATTTTATGTATCCAATAATGGAGGTGTAGTATTTGAAAAAGTATAAATTAATTTTTATTTTTTTTAATTTAAAAAAAAATAAACAAAATAAAATAAAATTTCTCATCACTTAGTCCCAATCCTTTTTTATTATTCTACTTTATCCATGCAACATATAATTAATAAATCTAATCACATACTTTTTATTTAAATAGTAAAACTATAATTAAATAATAATAATAATTTCAATGAGGATAGAAAGAAGATAGTTGAATAACTTATACCCATCCTCCTCTATGGGGGTTTGAGAAATAAAATAAAATGATAATTGAATCCATTCCTAATATTTTGAAAATATGATAATTGAATCCATTCCTAATATTTTGAAAATATGAAAAACTTAAATAAAAATGAATTAAAACTTCAAAATTTATTGCTTACCATTCTTTAAACTGCTTTCAAAGTGAGAACAATGTCAATTTGTTTTATGTATTCAATAATGTAGGTGTAGTACTTGAAAAAGCATAAATAAATTATAATTTTTTTTGCTCGTCACTTAGTCTCCAATCCTTTTTTATTATTCTGATTTATCCAAGCAACACAAGATTAATAAATCTAATTACATACATTTTATTTGAAGAGTAGAATTATAATTATAAACTAATAATAATTTTAACGAGGATAGAAAGAAGATGGTTGTATGAGTTGTACCCATCCTCCTCTATGGGGGTTTGGGAAATCATCTATTAATCTATTTTGATGGGGTTTAACTCATTTTTGTCTTGGCCCTACTAAAATTGAGATGTGCGCTCCTCAAGACCCATGGATAGATAGGTGGCTTTTAGTAGACAATAATTTACGTCATCTTTCTAGTATGATAGCCTCTACTTAATATATTAGTGTTATTTGTTTGTTGTTTGGCATACCATGTTTTACTTTTTAATTGATAATATACTTGTATTCCTCACTCAATAAATATAAATCATACTTACCAATATCCAATGAATCGAGGTAAAACTTTTATCCTCTTTTTTTACAACATGTTTGGAAGCTTAACCTTGTATTTGACAAGATTGATCATAAATTCTAAATCATCATTTAGTATTATTTTGTAAGAAAATTATGAGAGTGATTTCGATTTAACCACTTGCTTACAATGAGAAATATAAAGATGCTCTTGTATTTATTTTTAGTTATTTATAAAAATTGGTTAATATTATTGATATATTTTAATAATTTGGTAATGATGATACTTTTAATAGTGTGCCCTTAACTTTACTTTAAGATTATCATTAGTTCATGGTGTAACGTGTGATCTCATATCATTCACCTCTTTGAATGAGGATGTAATATATTTTAATTTTTTATAAAAATAATACAAATATTGAATATAAAAAAACATAATAAGAAGTAAAGAAATATTTACTATGGACTAATTCCACCAAATAATCTAATTGATGACACTTTAAATAAATGCACTAAATTCTACACTTATATATCTCAAAACGGTGTCTTCATGTTGAACAAAATATGTGAACATGAAAAATTAGTTATAATACATTTCTTTTAACAAAGCACTTAAAACTAACCAAAAGATGATAAAATAATGATTTGTAAAGTCCTCCTAAATGTGAACATTCTTGTATCGAGCATTAATGCTATCATTTATGCTAACTTGAATGTTTAACAAGTGTTTAAAAAACATGAGACAATATAAATACTTGTTAACATGGTCAATGTCAAAATAAAAATTAGAACTTGTGAATAAAAAATATATACTATTAAATCATTTCATTTAATTATGGTGCAACAACCACCATTATGTTGTTTATCATTTCAGTGTATGGGTATGGT
Source organism: Torreya grandis (assembly GCA_037957365.1). Classification (NCBI taxonomy): domain Eukaryota; kingdom Viridiplantae; phylum Streptophyta; class Pinopsida; order Cupressales; family Taxaceae; genus Torreya; species Torreya grandis. The sequence goes on from JARHVA010005139.1 coordinate 34,971, forward strand.
TCATTTATCCTCATATTCTAGAACCATAAATTGACTACAACAAGCGAATTCAAAGTAGAAATATCACCTCAAAGACCTCATCATAACTTCATTTACTTTATATCATAATTAATCTTACTAAAATTTAAGAGCACAAATAATGATCCGAAAAAGAATTTTTTTAGAAATAAGATAAATAACATCACCATGCCCCCCGTCATGAAAAGTATCATATAACATATTAGCACAAATACACTTTAAAGTAGTTTGTGGAAAAGAATTAAAATATTTTAACTTGTTAAAGACAAATTATGTTTAAAATTTATAGCCGCTGATAAAGGAGCATATGTATGTATGTATGTATGTGTGTGTGTGTTTGTTTGTTTGTCCACACATATTTTAAAAGAGAATATCTATGTAGAGGTATCATTTATGGGTAGTTTTCATTTATAATCTTTTCATTCCATTAGTTCTATGTTGATTAAAAATAAGAGTACTTATTTGTGTGTATAAAATTACCAAGTAAAATGGTGTTTCGATTTTTCCAGTTGTCCCCTCTAGAAAAGTCATTATTGTTGCGAGGTGATATGTGAGACCTATTAAAAGGTAAAGGATTTAAAAAGCTATCTTTGGTCATAAATTTTTATTGGACTAATTATATTAGTTGATTTTGAATTTAATATTTAGAAATAGCTAGAGAGATACTAAAATCAATTTATGTGTAAAATTATTACTTCGGTTTAATGTTAACCATTATCTTCCTTAATTTAGAGTTCTTGTGCATCAATTTTTTTTTAACTATAAATAATAATCAAATCCTCATCTTTCTTAATAATTATTGGTAAACCAAATCTATTCTATAAAAATAAATATAATAATAAAATCTGAAATATTATGAAAAAAATTATTTTATTAAGTCGAAGGCTTATTACAGAAGGGGAACACCCTAAGATTCATTGCAAAAATAGAAAAAAAAAAACCAAATGCTATTTCTATCCATTTAGACGCTGCTAGGTGTTTTAGCAAAACTATAATGTTGCTTTGGTCGAGTGGCTAAGCCCTATGTCCACTAGGTCCATGGGGTTTCACCATGAGAGTTGGAATCTCTCAAGGTTCACAATTTAGTAGTTGCAATAATTTTTTCTCCATCACTTCAGATTCAATGTGGATGGAATAAATTCCTGCCACTAAATGTTAAATTTAATGGAAATCTCACAAAGAGTGTAATGGCCACAAATGATTGTAATGTGGGCTGGTCAAAAAAATGAGGTTTATGTGTGACGGTTGAATGGTGTAAAATACCAATAAAATATAGTTAAATGCCTAGTACAAGAGTCAAATGCAAGCCACCCTCTATCTCTGTTAATATTAAATCCATTTTCTGTGGTGGAAGAAATGGCTTGGCACCATGTTGTGCAGGAGGAATGTGTGGGCGGCGATGTTGGTGTGAATAGAGGTGACACAGCTCACACTTGCAAAAAGAAAAATGGCCACAATACATATACATTATATATATGTCATGTCCAAACATGGAGATAAACGCATATTTGTAGTCTATTGAAAATGTAGAGGGGCTTTCTAAGTCCATTGAAATTCTTGATTGAAATGGAATGTAGTTCCACTTGAGTTGAAACCACTGACATAAAAAGAATGGTGGCGATGTTGCTCTTGCACTGATTTAAAGAAAAGAAAACAACAAAACTTGATATAGCAACAATGTTAATGTTGTTCGATGAAAATTTTGCTTCGTGAGGTTTGAACCCTAGATGTGGTAATAACAATTAAAGGATTGCATGAAGGTAATGAAGAAGTGGAAGATAAACAATGCAATGTAGAAGAGGCAGCCATAGAGAGGGCTTGGCATGGCACAGCTTGAATTTTTTATATTTATAAATTTAAAAGTAATTTTCATTTATAATTTTAAATTTTAAAATAATTAATTTTTTCTCTTTATTTTTTTATAATTTTAAGATAATTAAATTTTTCTTTATATTTTGTAGACGTATAAATACTCTCTTTTATTTTTAACTGTTAATTATTTATTTTTTTATTTCATTTTATAGATTTAAAAATAGTCTTTCTTTATTTGTGTGTGTGTATTTTAAAATTTTAAAATAATTGATTTTTTCTCTTTATTTTTTATAATTTTAAGAAAATTAAATTTTTCTTTATATTTTGTAGACATATAAATACTCTCTTTAAATTTTTTACTGTTAAATATTATTTTTTATTTCATTTTATAGATTTAAAAGTACTCTTTTTTTGTGTGTGTGTATATTTTTTAATTTTAAAATAAGTAATTTTTTCTCTTTATTTTTTATAATTTTAAGATAATTAAATTTCCCTTTATATTTTTTAGATGTATAAATACTCTCTTTTATTTTTTAACTATTAATTATTATTTTTTATTTCATTTTATAGATTTAAAAGCACTCTTTCTGTGTGTGTATGTGTGTGCGTGTGTGCACATGTGTGTGTGTGCGTGTGTGCACATGCACACGCGTGCACATGCATGTGCACATGTGCACGTGTGTGCATGTGTGTGTCCATGTGTGCATGCAGGTGCGCTTACGTCGGTGTATGTGTGCACGCATGGGTGTGTGTGTGTGCATGGGTGTGTGTGTGTGTGCATCCGTGTGTGCACATGTGCTTGCATGTGTGTACGTGTGCATGTGTGTGCATGCATGTGCTTGTACATGGGTGGGTGGGTGTGTGTCTGTGTATGGGTGTGTGTGTGTGTGTGTGTGTGTGTGTGTGTGTACATGGGTGTGTGTGTGTGTGTGCACACATGGATGTGTGTGTGTGTGTGTGTGTGTGTGTGTGTGCGCGCGCACGCATGCATGTGCATGGGTGTGCGCATGTGCGTGTGTGTGTGTGTGTGTGTGTGTGTGTGTGTGTGTGTGTGTGTGTGTGTGTGTGTGTGTGTGTGCATGTGTGTGCATGGGTGTGTGCATGTGCATGTACATGCGTGTATAAGTGTGCACGTGCATGCATGCATGCATGCACGTGAGTTTGCATGCATGTGGGTGTGTGTGCATTTGCATCTATGCACATGCATAGGTATGCACATGTGTGCATGCGTGCATAGGTGTGCACATGCGTGCATGCATGCATAGGTGTGCATGTGCATGTGCATGGGTGTGTGTGCATGTGCGTGTGCATGGGTGTGCACTTACGTGCATGCATGCACGTGTGAGTGCATGTGTGCGTGTACACGTGCATGTGTGTGCACATGTGTGTGCATATGTGTGTAAGAGTAGATATGGTGTGACTTCATAATATTATGTTTTATATTGGGTTTAAAATAGTTATCCACAGTATAATGAGTCTATATTATACGACTTTCTTCGATTCTAGCATGAGTTTCATTCTAAGTTGGCCAATGTATATTTGATTTTACATTGAAGTGAATTTACAAGAAGTGTAAAGGAAGACCCACATTTAGTTGGTTAGTATAATATATGATTGGTTTTAGTGGCTCTATTTTGGAATTAAATGGCAAGTTAAAACCCTCAAAAAAAGACAAACGACAACATTTATTGTCACTTTGACGTTTTGACGACGTATAGATGATCTCTTTTATCCTTCCAATTAATTATTTTGTTGGGATATTTACAACTATATTACAACATTAAGAAAACACCTCTATTCTTTTGAAATGAACTTCAAATTTAAATGAATAAAATTTAAGATAATTCTAACAAATAAAAACTACCAAAAGACTTGGCTAATTACTCCAAAATTTAGTAATAACGTAGGACATATGCGAAACACAAAACCAGGTAACATTCCTTCACGCGTCATATTGTGAAAATTACCCTGGTTACCATTACTAAATCGACTTTCACCCCTAGTAACAATATTAAACAATTACATTTGTCCTCTAATAAAATGCAAAGCGATTATTGGATAACTATAGAGAACTAAATATATTTAATTCCATCAATTGGAGAGTCCCCAATCCTTGTTTACCGTTGTTGTTCTTCCGTCCACCACAAGATTGTGACCGCTCACATACTTTGATTCCTCACTCGACAAATACAAAGCAGCCTCTGCAATATCCTCTGCTCTCAATCTCACTCCTTTCAAGTTGGCTCCGCTATTAGCAAAGGCTTCCACCTTGGGAGGCCCCTCTTCCGCTGCATTCTTTGCAATGATACTTATTGTCATATCTGTTGCAAGCCAAGAAGGAGAAACACTATTTACTCTGATACCATATTTTCCAAGCTCGGATGTGCCTTTTTTAGTCAAGCCTACAACTGCATGTTTTGAGGCTGTGTATCCGTACGAAACAATACTTTCTTCGACTATTCCTGCAATACTGGCAATAGAAATTAAGCAACCCTTTTTGTTGGGGATCATAACACGGGCTGCGTGTTTGATGCCGTGCATCACTCCTTTCACATTTACATTCATCACGCGATCAAATTTGCCCATGTCATATCCTGCCACGGTGCCTTTTTGCTCATCGGCTATTCCCGCATTATTGAACATAATGTCCAGTCGTCCGTATTTTTCCATGGCTAAATCGAACGCTGCACTCACGTCTTCTTCTTTGCATACATTATAGTGGATGAATGTAGCCCCCGAAGAAAGGGATTCTGCAAGTTTTGAACCAGACCCATCTATAATGTCAGCCACAATGACTTTGGCCCCATGATTTGTGAAGAGGCGAACAGCGGCTTCTCCAATCCCCGATGCTCCACCTGTGATTATTGCAACCTTGCCTTCCAATCTGCATTTTTACCCCACAACATAAATCAAAACCGACATAACATCTGTAAATAAAGGGTAGGAAAAAATCAAACAGATTACCTTCTCGGCACATCAGGAACTGCTGACACTGCACTAGACATCTTTTTCCCACACTAAAAATATTCCCCTTCTCAAACATCAAGAAAAACCTTTGCAAGTTCGGATTGTATAATGCTGAAAGATATCCGTCATTACTTATAAGACACATATCCTGAACGATGTTGTCATGGGTGACACATTATGTCAAAAGAAAAAACATGGAAAATGGAGGATGGAGTGATGAAAAAACAAATAAAAAAACAAATATGGAAAATGTGAGATCGGGTGACATAAAAACCAAGTAAACATGAAAAATGTGAGATTGGGTGACATGTGTAACGTTAAGAAAAAAAAAAAGAATTGAGGATTGGTGGGCTCTCAAGTTTCAGCTGCTTTATCTCTATTTAACTTATCAGTGAATTGAAGAATTTAATCAGATAATAAAATATGGAGTATTTTAATTTAATTAGTTTGTAAACATATTATATAGTGATAAGATTGGTGAAGTGATTTTTTTTTTAAAATAAAAAAGGTAAAAATATATTAATAAAAGAACAAGAGTATAACAAGAGTATTACAAGAAGAACAAGGGACCGAAATTCCCAAAGGAAAACAACAAGCGCAGAAAAATTAGGGACGAACTCACCTATATGTTGATATGAGTTTTTTTATCTTCCTCCAAAATACGTTCTAGATTAAAGCAAAGTTTCAAGGAGAGAGACTCCCAATCCTCAGAATTACCACCATCTAAATGCTTGGACGCCCATTTTTCCAAACAATCCGCTGCTCTATTCCATTCACAGGGAATATGAACAAACCTAATTGTATCCATGAGTGAGCTACTCCTTAAAATCTGTTTCACAATCCCAGCCAATTGCCAATTGACATCTAGCACTTTCCTCTTAACAAGCAAGTTGATCACGACTTGAGAATCCGATTCGCAAATGATCCTACGCCAACCCAACCCCTGAGCCTTCTCAAGAGCATAGAGAATAGCCTGGCCTTCCATCATGTTGTTGGTTTGCATCCCCTCATGGATCACAAAGAGAAAATTCACCGTACCTTCAGAGTCTCTGCCTATCCCACCAATACCCGCAAGGCCGGGATTGCCCCTAGAAGAGCCATCCGTATTGATCTTGAGAAACCCATTAGGAGGGTACTACCACTGACCGTCCCTATGAATCTTCTCTTTGCCCTGTCGGCCTCTCTTGACACAAGCCGAATTACTTGCAAATCACTAGAATCCTGGGCGCGCCACCACCTCAGCGTCCTATTTGGATAAATGGAGACAAACCTCACTCTTGGCCTGCACAGTCTCCTGAATCATCCCTATGACTTTTTGCCATACTTGTTGCACCATAATCCTCTCATTCCGGAATATCTTCCTATTTCTCTCCAACCAGAGCTGCCACAACAAAAAGATGGGCCCCCCTAAGCAAACATTCTACAGAAAAGCCGTCCTTGAGGGGGGTTCTCCCACGCCACTCCAAAAATTAACCAAGGATGAAACATGGAGACAGGGGCACTACCATACATCCCACCAATAATCCTAGAGTTGCAAAGCAAAGGAGCAATGAAAAAATAGGTGAGCAGAATCCTCCTCAGCCGCTTCGCACATAACACAAACGAATAGGCCTTGGAAGCCTCTTTTCCAGAGATTGTCCCAGGTCAAGCACCTGTTCCAAGCCAACAACCAAACAAAGTAGTTGCATTTTGGCCATGAGAATTTATTCCATACTTGTCTCCACCATTGCACTTCTCCCCTGCCAAATCTCTAAGATAATAAAGCCTGATATCTAGAAGCAACTGTGCAATTTCCTTTAAGATTGGGGGACCAAGCAAGCTCATCTTCCTCCTGGAGGGAGCTACATCGGCGTCTGGAAAGGAGGTTCAGTAGCTCATCATGATCCTCCTGCATTCCAACATCTGGCCAAACCTCAGGCGCTTTCCATTTTGCCACCTCCAACTGTCCGCAGGAGATGTATGATTTAAAGTCACTCACCCGAGACCAACTAGCATTAAGGCATCTCTAGCAAAGGTTTGATAGATTATAGAATTGAGAAATAATGGGAGGGTTATCGTCCCAAGAATCAGTCCAAAAGAGAGCCTTGGATCCCCTCTTACAAATCCAGAATAAGCCTTCCTTAATAAGAGCAGCCCCTTTTTTTAGAGTCCTCCATATCGCTAAGCCTTTCCCAATGAGTGGATAACGAGGAATATCACTTTGAGTGGCCAGTGAATAGTAATTTTGAGAGAGAATTTTGGCCCAGGCCTTGTCTTGTTCATTGCACCAATGCCAATAAAGCGTAGCTACCAAAGTAACTCCATTTAAGTCCGTCTGCCTTAGGCCAAGCCCCCCATGTTGTTTGGGGCTACAGACCATCTCCCATCTAACTAAGCTCCATTTTGAGGTCATCAAAGTATGAGCCCATAAAAATTTCCTAGTAACCGAGTCAAATTCCTTAACAATTCCCACCGGGGCAACCTAAAGCATACATCTGTAAATGGGCAAAGCCTGCACCACAGATTGAATTAATTAAACATGGCCCACAAAATAAAGCCACCTGTGAGTCCAATGATTCACCTTCACCTGGCCAGGATTCTTTGTGTATATGGCTAGCTATAATAGGAATACCCAGATGAATCAAGGGGAGAGTCGCAATCTAGAAATGCATAGTCTGAGCAATTCATTATTGTATGAGATTTGGTTTATTAAAGAAGAAGATGGATGACTTATCTTCGTTAACCTTTTGCCTTGAGGCTGTTAGATAAACATCCAACACCTTGCACAAATTGGCGGCTTCACTCATTATGGCCATGCCCATCAGAACAGTGTCATCAACAAATTGCAAGTGAGACTGTGCCAATAGTTCACCCCCCCAATCGCCAGCCTTGAATATACCCATCCTCTATGTTCCTTCTGATCATCCTCCCCAAGGCTTCAGTAAGAAGAAGAAAGAGATACGGAGACAAGGGATCTCCTTATCGCAGCCCCCTAGAGGCACCAAATAACTCTGTATGTTCCCCATTAATAAGTACTGAAAAGGAAATCGAGGAAATGCAACTCATGACCCATTGGGTCCATTTGTCTGCAAATCCAAAAGATTTGAGAACCTTCCACAGGAGTGACCATCTAACCCTATCAAAAGCCTTGGCCATACCCAGCTTAATAAACATTGCCTTATCTTTAGAGCTAGCCATGGAGTGAATGGACTCAACCGCTATGACAATACCATCAAGAATTTGCCTGTTGTTCACAAAACCACTTTGTTCTTCAAAAATCACATCACTGAGCCCAATTTTTAACCTTTTTGCAATGATTTTAGATATGATTTTATAAACAACATTACAACGAGATATAGGGTGAAACTGACTTAGCCTATCAACGCCTTCGCATTTCGGTATGAGGGCGAGATAAGTTGCATTTGAAGCCTTAAGCATTTGCTTATTTCACTGAGATTCTTGAACAACAGCTAAAAGATCTAATTTGATAATATCCCAAAATTTTTGATAGAATTCAATCGAGAAGCCATCAGGACTAGCCGCTTTCCCCTTTTTCATCTGGGAAATAGTCGCCTCAAGCTCCCCAAGTGTGATATCCTTCATTAAATTCTCATTCATTTCACATGTCACCAGGGGTAGAATGTAGTAGAGAACCTGTGCTTCTTTTGGTAATTCCTCATTCACATCTTCCCTAAAAAGAGTAGAGAAATACTGCACCACCTCCTCTGACATTGTAGGAAAGGAATTAAGTCGCTCACCTCTTTCATTGACCAGGACCGAGATAGAGTTGTTGTGCCTCCTAGCTTTGGACGATTGAAAGAAAAATGAAATATTTTTGTTACCTTCTTAGAGCCATTCTATCCAAGCTTTCTACTTCCAAAACACTTCCTCTTATAGCTCACATTCCTCTAGGTCTTTCACAACCTGAGCTTCATCTTGAAGTAAGATTTCATTCAATCCTTCCTCCCTAATTGTTCTCGTGATACCATCAAGCTTAGCCTGCACATCAGCCTTAGCATGAAAAATATTCCCAAAGCTTTGATGATTCCACTGTTTAAGCTTATACTTCACAAACTGCAGTGATTTAGCAAAAATATACATCACCATACCATGGGCAGGCCTGCCCCACCTCCACTAGTTGGCCACACATTCGAACAATGACTAATCTCACAACCACATGAGTTGGAATCTGAAGGAAGGAGAGTGAGGTTGGTACTTTGAAACACTATTCAGCTTAATAGGCCAATGATCTGATCCTCTCTAGTCCAAAATTTCAGACCCTGTAGACCACATACCCCCAACCTAGTAGCCAGAAACCAAAAAATGATCCAGTCTCTCAGCAATGTAATGTTGGCCAGTCCTCTTATTGTTCCAAGTAAATTATCCGTTGTTGGGTCAAATGTTGACTAAATTCAAAACTTCAATGTAATTTTGCATAAGCAAAGAAGAGGGGTCAAGCTTTCTCATACCACCACGCTCTTCAGTCAAATCCAAAATAGCATTAAAATCTCTAGCCATAATCCAAGGTTGGAGGGGAGCCAAGATACAGATAAAACTAATGTGGCCCCATAAGGATTGTTTATCCTGCCATTCAGTAGGGGCATAGACATTAGATAGAAGATTGACTTCCCCCATCTCAAAGCTGAAAGCCATCATAGTCAAAGAAAACTTAGAGGACAACCATCCTATGAGGCCGATCTTGTGGGGGTTCCAAAGGCAAGCTAATCCTCCTAAAGATCTGATAGCCCCAATGCATTGACAGTCCCCTTGTCTCCATAACTTAGGCACTAATCTGGACATAGCATATATTGAAAGCTTAGTCTCCTGCAAAAAAAGGACATCAGGTCTTTGACTTCTAATCAAGTTGTGAACATCATTTTATCTAGGGATGTTGTTCAAACCCCTTACATTCTAGGATAGTACAATCATTTCAAAGGATTTAGAAAATGAGCATCTAGAGTCTTCACTGACCCCAACTCCATCAAAGTCTCTCCCATTAGTTTCATCTTTTCCAAGTCTTTTTTCCTACCAAGCTTGACCGATTTCTCCCCCCCCACCCTTCTTAAGGTCTTTTTGCAAAAGTCCCAAGTGAGGAGAAGATTTACTACTCCTTGTTGCTCCTAATTCTCCAGATTTCCCTGTTAAAGATAAGTTCCCATCTTCTTTAAAGGGAATAGCTAAGGAAGTCAAAACATCTGATATCAACATCTGTTGGTCCATATCTATGTGCCCATCCCCAACATCATGTGATTCAGTTAAATCAATTGAAACATTGTTCTCCAAGGCTGGGCCCTCAATCTACTAATCCAAAATCATCAACCCTGGGTTCACCTCCTATTTGTTAAGGTCATTTAGAATTTCAAATCTGTTAAGTGATTCATCTGCCTATTTTTCCTTCAAAGACCGTTTTTGACCCTTGCTTCTATATCGCCCTTTAACCAGGATAAAACCATCAATTTTTGGTGCCTCACCTGGAATCAGGCCCTTCTCGTTGTCAGTTCTAGGTGGATTGCGAGTAGGTTGAGCAAGCTAAGATTCAAAGGTTTTAGATTGGGAACACCATCATTGCAAGTGAGCATAAGCATGGCAAAGACGACAGTAAAAGGGAAGAGTTTCATTATCCAATTGTTGTACCCAGGAAAAGGGTCCCACACTCATTTCAACAGCATCAGGTATTGGCTTACTAAGATCAATTTCAACACAAATGCGGGCATAAGTCATTACCTTTTTCCTAAGGATTAACATTGATGAACTGACTAGCCTTCCCAGGAGGGATGCAAGCAATTGTAGGGTATCTTCATGACAACATTCCACTGAAAAGCGAGGCAGCCGCACCCACATCAGAACACGATTTGGCAATTCCTCTTAAGGTATAAAACTAGCATGCCACGGCTTGATAAATAGCCCCACCTGATTGTGAAAGTATGGACCTCTAGCAAAGACTCTGCTACAGCCAATCAAGCAGGTGATTGGTGAAGTGATCTTGATGTGGAGGTAAGGATTCATTTAAGATGATTAGAAATTAAAATATTAATGGTTAAAGTTCTTTTTCCTTGGACGAGAAGTGCAAACCCCACATAAAAATGTGTACATTTTAATTTTATTCCATGAAACAATATCAATTAATTGACTGACATCCATCTTAACTGCCTTGACATGACATCTCATATCAGGGTATTTAATGAAATGTGTAAGGTGAAGAGCAATGCTAATATTGGTTTGGTAAGATATTAAACATTTTCCTTGCATCCAAATTTATAGTGTCATACAATTGTTTTTTTTATAGAGATTTTTTATTTTTAAATTAAATGGGCATTAAATAATGTTTCCATAAGGGGGACCATAACAATTCATTATATCTAGGAGTGGGGGATGCATGAGGTGTCATTAATCACTGATAAGACATTCCATGAATAGCTAGACACTGTCAATGGAAAAATGAGTGAAAAATATTACTTTTTATTTAGAAGTCAGCGACATGTAATTGACGTATTAGGTTATGAAGATTCGGTGGAGATTTATTATGTGATTGATGATCTATCACGTCCAACATGGGGGTCCCTAATGAGTTTAGAGCCACTATTCACAAATTTTATAAGTGTGTTACAGCAAAAATTAGAACTAGAGAAGGCATGTCTGAATGCTTTGACAGCAACATCGGGTTCAAGCAAGGGTACCCACTCTCCCCCACTTCATTTGGTCTTTACATTGACAAACTTGAGGAGTGGATAAATAAAACCAAAGGAGGTGGCATCCAGTTGGTTAGTTTTGTAGTAAAGCTACTTTTATATGGAGATGATCTTATTCTTATAGCAAAAACTACCCATGGTTTGAGGGATCATTTGAAGGCTTTAGAGCTATTTTGTCAAGATGTCAGGATCCAAGTGAACATTAGCAAGACTAAAGTCATGATATTCTCTCTAAAAAGGAAACAACAGCAAACCAATTTCATGTTCGAAGGTAGCTCGTTAGAAATCGTCAAAGAATACAAGTATCTTGGCATTGTTTTTCATAATAGGCTCAGTTGGGAAACTTGCAGGGTGAAAAGGATTCAAGGAGGTTGGAGAGCTTCTTACCTTCTCTAGAACATGTGTAGAAAAGCAGAACTTTGGGACTGGAAAACCAAGAAAACCCTTTTTGGTTTGTTGGTCACATCGGTTGTCCTCTACGGTTGTGAGATTTGGGGAAGCAGCATGTCAAATCACAAATGGAGATAGTTGGAAAGAATTCAAAAACATCTTATCACTAGTAGTCTTAAATTTAAACCAACTGTTCCATATGAGATCCTCTTGGCTGAAGCTGGTACTTTCCCAATGAACACTGCAGTGATTTCACGATTACTAAGCTACCTAAAAAAGGTTGAAAACATGGGGAATCACAGGTGGCCCAAAATGGTGGTGAACGAGGTGTTAGACCAGAGGAAGAAGATGTGGATGAAGCAAAACATCAAGTCGCTGGGAAAATGGGACATTAAGTTACATGAGTGCCCTAACACCAAAGAGGAAATAAAAAAGTTTGTGTTAGAAAAATTCAGGACTGCCATGTGGACAAATCAGATTGGGCGTAAAAAAATGCATTATATTAAAGAGTTCAATCCCACTTGGGAACACGGGGATAAAGCATACCTAAGTGTTGATCTTAAAGGTAAAGCTAGGCTCCTAGTGGCACAATTGAGGACCGGTTCACACCATCTTAGGTGTGAAACTGGTAGATGGACGATTCCCAAGGAAAGATGGGAAGATAGGACTTGCATTTTCTGCAATGATAGAGCAGTTGAAACTGAACGACACTTCATTAGGGAGTACAATGCGTACAAGGATATCCGTATGCAACAGGATAACGTGGATGTGGGCAGTTTGAGTGGGTTATTTGAAGAAGAGAGGCTACACAACACAGCCCGGCTGTTGGTAAAAATTCATAAAAAACGGGATGACATCGAAAAGAATTTGAAAAACTCCTAATGGTCTTGACACTTAGTCCCATAGACTGTTTGATCTTCTGGACGTTATTAAAATTCACTCATTCATTCATTCAACACTTGAAAATAGAGGCAATGCAAAGTCCGTACGTACGAGACGATATGCTATTTAAAAGCCAGATTCGGTGGAGATTTGAAACGACATAAGTCGGTGGCAGGTGATAGAGAGACGAGTCGAACAGAGACGCACCAGACCACCAGCGCAGCAGGGGTCAGGATTCGGTACAATGGGCCTTCACTGCAGAATGTGTGGACTCAACCCATTCTCATCAGTTCAAAGTGTTGTACATTATCATCTCATTCCCACCATGCCGAACGCGCACATTATCATTTCATTACAACCATAAATGAGCTAAACTCTAAATAGTGTCAAAGTAGGCAACGATAGAAGCCGCTTTACAGGCTGCTGAATCTTTTAGAAGATCCCGAGCCAGGAGCGCAAGTAAGCAACGGTTTCAAGCTCCGCCAACGTAAATCCGACGACCTAGCTCAGTCTGTCGCTGCCGGTCTCGAATACCCGACCACGCCCTCCTCCAAGCCCGTTGAAACTGAAAACTAAAAGAACGCTTCCTCTCCCGTGACATCTAGCTTCTGGTACCAAAGCACATTTGAAATGTAAATATTAATTTTAACTTAAAAAATCATTCCAAATATGTGTCTTGTGTAATAACTAATAGTTTGTATATATGATGTGGTGCATTGGAATTGGTTATTTTATAACCAATATAGTTTATTTAATAAATGAATTTAAATTATACAATGATATAAAAAATTGTGTTTCTACTTATCATTCTATTTATTTAAATATTGGATATTCTTTAATTTTTTTAGTTTAACTTCACATTAATATATGTTTGAATATTGGTTCCTCTTTATTGTTCATATGTATTATATGGTTAAAGTTATGATAGCCTTCAATTTTCCATTTTAAAATTGTGAAAAATATTTATGGAGATAGTTATATTGTTTTAAATAGAGAAAGATAAATATAACATAACGAATAAAATAAGGATTTATATTTTTTTATTCATGTACTTTGTAATGGTGTGGATCTAACATGAAGGAGGTTCAAAATTGATATTTTAATACATGCAAGCTAATGTGAACACGATGTTAAGAGATGGAAAAACTATTTGCTTGTTGAAATTACTTGATAAGTTTTTTTATTAAACTTTATGATGAATTTATTTTTATTTTTTTAATATTTATGAACAATTGTCTCCCCTGACTTAAAATTAATAATTGTCTCTTTCCTTGGGAACTATATTATATTTTTTTTTAAAACCAAAAAAAAAAAATCTTATCATAAATAGTAGTCAAACCCTCACCCTTCTCAATAGTCATTAGTGAATTGAAGTCAAATTAAATATTTTTTTCTCTAGAGATGGGTGTCATAAACAAAATCTAAAATGAATCCAAAAGCACCTTATCTAATATTGTATTGTAAAGAAACTAATATTATAGTCTAAAAATTGAAAACTAAACAAAATATTAAGTACATTAATGTATGCCAAAATTTAACAAAAATAACATGTATCCCCTAAAATGTCATAAACTACCTTTATTATGTTAGAGGTGTTATATTACTATGAATGCACCTTAGATTCATATGCAAATCTAGGGATGTGATCCCTGTCATATAGTTCACAAAATTGCATTAATGTCATTTGATTGTTTGGTGAAGAACAAAGCCTACAAAAATCCTAAATGTATGTTTAATAGCCATGTGTGCATAGCACACTATTTTAACTTTTGTTAATTTGTTATATGCATTCGACCTTTGATAAAATATTATTCAAACTCATAATGTGAAGAGTTCTTTTTGACATAGTAAAAGGTTAGAAGATGAAAAGATAACGTCTGTTAAATATTTATATATAACACTCAGTTATAATTGTAAATGGTTTTGTATGTGACAGAGATTGATACAGTGTTCTTAATGGTTTGCCTGTGTATTTCAATTATGTTCCATGTGCAATGAGTACTATGTATTTTTAATTTTTTATTCGTATAGCTTATGTTGACTATTCTGGATACATTAATTCCACGTGTCTTTATATAATGAGCTTGACTTGGTCTACTAATGACTGGATTCAATTCAAATTATTGTATGTTGTTCCATTTGTTATATATTGCTCACTGTTAAAGCTGTAATTAATATTTTTTAAAGTGTTGCAAGAACCTCTACTAATAATGGTGTAGTGAACATGGAACCTTTTTGAAACATGTGGAGATGGTTGCCAGGATAGATAGATTTCAAAATATGGTTAGATGAGAGAATTTGAAACTTCGCAAAGGATGAAGTGGGAAGAGTTGGAGTGACTGCAGAAGAGATAATCAAGAGCATATATATGGAGACGTTTATGAACTTTTTTTTATGAATTATATAGATTGTTTGTTGCATAGTTGTAAATATTGTAGTATTATTATCTCTAATCGAGAAGGATATAGTGTATAATTTGGACACAAGAAAAGTTAGATAAGTGGTGAAATCTAGATATTGATTGGACCTATGTTGTGGACTACTGGACCCAGAATATAATTGATATAATATATCATGGAATTTAAGTTATAACATTATGAAAAAGGCCATGATAGCTACACCTGCCAACATGGAGTAGTCACTTTGAGGGCCATGGGGGTGCATGTGAGATAGAATTCAATGATGTGGAGCTAAACTGAGAAACTTGAACTTCAACCCAAAATATGGAGGAGGAAGAGGAGAGCCAAAGAAAAAAGAAAATTTTTGGATTAGAAAGAGAACTATAACAATAGAGAAAATGGAATAAAATTAGTAATCCAAATTTAACTGAAAATAGGACTAAAAATAGACTAGAAGATGATGTAGATGGAAAAGTGTAAAGAGAGGCTATGAAAGATACTAGAAATAAAGAGTGTGAAAAGTATGTAGAAGGGTATGATAAAGAGGAGGAAAGAAATAGAGATGGTGTAGATATGGAGTTGATTGAGTAGGGAAAATAAATTAGGTTGACACTAGAACAACTAGAAGCTAGAAATAAATCATAGTTAATAAAAGGGATATTATATGGACTCGAAATGGAATATTCTTGGGAATAAGTTAGGTTAGAATATAAAACTATCGTAGGTTCAGGTTCAAAGTTAGAAGTTAAAAACATAGATCATTCACTGCAAGAGTATGCATCACCTAAGCCTAATTTACCATTTGATAGAAGAAGAAATGAGGGAAAATATGTAGATACAAGTTAGTTTGATTGATTTATAGATAAATTTAAAAATCTAAATGCGAAGACAAAGTAGGAAATAGATAAGAGGACAACAAAAGAGTCAAAATTTATTTTTAAAACACCTAAAAGACTAGTGTGTAGAAGTATGTGGTATCATATCCCAATGTACAAATATTGGTAATCATAGTAAACAGTGCGTAGACCTATATGATTGTAGTGAATAATGAAAAAAAATCTAGTATTAGCAACTCCAAATGCAATAACTATGTCACTTAATACAGTTATGTTTATTTTTTTAATGTAATATGATGGGTATAGAAACGCCAAATAGTATTTCTTAACCTACAACATGAAATGGTTGGCTAATGGCATAATATTTGATGATTTAAAGTACAAATTCATAGGAGCTTTGTCAACATGAGCCTTGGAACTAATTTACAAGAAGGATGTTAATACCTTGTATATTGTACATGTAAAAGAAATCTAATCATAGATTTTAGGATGAAGAAATGTACAAGCCAAACTATTTAAGATATGAAATAATTTCGACAAAAGTCTCTAGATTTATTTGGGGACTATAATCATAGATTTTCTAATGTCACAAATAAGATTGATTTCATCATGGAGGAAAAGGATAAGTCTGATTAGATCGTAGAAGGGTTATGACTAAGAATTATATTTCCTATTATTTATTATCAATTCCTAACTAAGGTTAATGCTCGATCTATTGCTTTGTAAGTGAAGTAAACTAAAGATTTTGGTAATGTTCGAGTAGATAGTTTTAAGGTATAATCAAACTTAGATGATTTTATAAGAAGAATAGATGATATGCATGAGAATGATAGGCCTAAATTGGGCTTGTGGTGTAAATAATGTGATCGATAAGGCCATAACAGGAAGGATTGTAAGAAACTTGAAATATAGTTTTGTAAAATTCTTAGGGTAGTTGAACATGCTACTTCAAAGTGTCATCTTTTATAGTAATATTTCCAATAATCACATATTATGTACTGCAACTTTCAAAAAAGTCATGACAAGAGGAGTTTTAGATCTCTACAAAATCTTAAGTAAAATATTACAAATAATGTCTTAGTAGTTGATACACATTGGTTACCAATAGAAAAGTAAGGTAGCACAACCCTAGACATGGGCATGATAGGTGCAACATAAGGTAGTCCTCCCTTTGTCACCATAATATCAACCCTAGGGTCTGTCTCAATGGACACCATCTTATCCAAAACATCATTCTCAATCTTATTGGAATAATGTGAATCCAAAATAACATCAATCTAATTGGGATTCAACCTCACCTCAATAATAATACAAGGGGTACAATGTGTAATAAAATTAGCAAGGGGGATATGTTGGATAAAGGTTGCAAGGATGGGGATACCAATAAAATAGATATGGCTAGAAAGGAGAATACAAGGGAGAAAACCAAGGAGGGTACCAACGAGGCCATAATAATTATAATCATCAAGTACACCAACTTATGTAATATTATTTATGTGGAAAATAAAATCACTATGCAAATAATTTCCCCACTAATCTGCAAAGATATACCTACTATGTGTAATATAGACTTAAAGACCAAAATCAAATGGAAGATTGTTCAGTGATAGAAAATCAAAGGAGAATCTAGTGCACAATGTGATCATGATCAATGTGAAACCTCAGGACAACACATTCATACAAGTAGTTATCATAGAATAGCATGCAAAATAAGGATTGTTACCTTTGGAAATTCCATTATATCTCATGATTTTATAAAATTTCAAATTGATAAATATCACGATCCTATAAGGGAAAAGATTTTGATGAATCAAGAAACTCAAGCTATTCAAAATATATAACATCAGAATACTTTAGAAGGAGATACAACATCCATTGATGTAAAGATGTATGGAAAAAATTGTGCAGATAATGAGGTAAGAAGGTAATGCAACTATTTATAAAGACTTACTGAAGCTATTCAGTATATTGTGTCCAATGATGATATATCTAAGAATATTACTAAGCTCTTACATAATATTTTGGAGTGTACACAGTGAGGCCAACATCATACATATAAGTTTTTTTGGTATTTGAAAACTATGAATCCTTGGGATGTTGATTCTCACATGGATATTAAGCTTGAAAGTAATGAGATTCCTAACACAATATTGAACTTATAGAGTTCTGGTAATTTGATTCCTATATCGTCTTCGAAAGATATTGGTAGGCCAAATTTGAGCTACAGTCTTGTCACCCTTAGTCTCATAGATTACAATTCGATACAAAAAATTATCACCTTGACAATGTGGAGATTAGAGTTACAAAGCTATGTTTGGATGGTGATTTGTAAGTCATTGACATGAAGACAACCAAGACCCACTACCTTACATTAACTGGTAATAAATGGACTTATAATGGTCAAATGACTATTAATACAGTGTGAAATCAACTAGAGGCTCATCAAGGGGATAAGATAGTTATAATACTTTTGAATAAATTGGAGCATAAGTCTTACATCATTTTAAAAGACTTAGAGTCACCATATGCCTATAATGATAATAGTTAGTTTATACTCAATATAGATACATAGAAAAATGAACTACAAACTATAGAATGCCAATCTTTAAATTCATATATATAAACACCACCATCAACAAAGCATCCATTTTATAATTCAATAATAATAAAATCTCTAGTGGCATGGTTTTAACTCGAAGGTTTTACCTCTCCATCGATGTGATCATAAACTAGGTCATAGGTGAAATTTTTGTATAATATAAGTATAATAATGATGGATTATATAGAACCTACTCTATAAATTTTATTACCTTGGGAAATAACATATTCTATAAGTGAGTATTTATACACTAATATGTTGAAGTACATTAGGGTTGATCATGAGATAAGACATCTACACATGGTGTTTACTAATGAACCTTAGTTATCTAAACATTCTAAGATAATAGACCTTATCCATTCATTTTGAGGTTAGAACACCATATTATATATGTGGATCAAATAGTTAGTACACTCAACTATGCATTGGAAGGAACTATTGTCATTTGGTGGGTAGTGCATAGAGATCCAAAAATACACTTGAAATAAGCATGTGAATATTTTCATGCATGGTTTTAATTACCACCTACTATGAAATCAAAGTTATTCTTATTTCAAGAAGGTTCATGCCTTGATATTCACATATATGGTTTGTGGGAGTAGATCCAAGGTATTGGGAACACATTTTCAATCACACGTTAGCACCACTACCAATGGCTTGGTACATGAATCAAGAACATAGGAGAGAGACCAAATATTGGACACAAGTCCAACAAGACTTCATTCAGACTTTTGTGTTTGAGGATGATAACCCATTGGTGCATAATACAATAAAGAAACTAAAAATATTTTTATGTCATGGATGATCAAAATATTTGGGACCTATTATCAATTTTAGTTTCACCCTTGAAGAGGTTTGATTCAATACCTCTTCACTCAATTAACACAATGAGAACTCTCTAAGGTTGTGGGTGACCTATGACTAGAGAGAACATCTATAGAGGGATAGTTCCCTTGATAAAACACCTAAGACTAAATTAAACCTACTCAAAAATAAGGGGGGGAGAGAGAGAGAGAGAGAGAGAGAGAGAGAGAGAGAGAGAGAGAGAGAGAGAGAGAGAGAGAGAGAGAGAGAGAGAGAGAGAGAGAGAGAGAGAGATGAAAAAGGGGGTGATGTACCAAAATTCATTATCACTCGTTTATAGGTAGACTAATGAATAATAAGATAGAATTCATATTATACACTCCTAATATAATCTTGTTTCATAATTATTTTTTATAAAGGCTCAAGATCTAATGCATGACTAAGAGGAAGAGAGATCTTCACTAGAAATAAATACATAAATCAAACATAGCACTAACTAAAACCTACAAAAATGAATTCAAACTACATACAGGTGACTTAGTACAACATCAAACCAAGGTAAACAACTTCATCACTTGATTATATCAACTAATCATGAAAAAACACTAAATAAAGTCACTAAAGAAGGAAAAAAATCTATCTTTTATTGCATCAATAGGCCTACAAAATAAATAGGTATACTCCATACTCAAGTGGAGGATGAAATAAAATCCATTTAAGGCCAATTTTATATAAGAATGAGAGAGAGAGAGAGAGAGAGAGAGAGAGAGAGAGAGAGAGAGAGAGAGAGAGAGAGAGAGAGAGAGAGAGAGAGAGAGAGAGAGAGAGAGAGAGAGAGAGAGAGTGAAAAATGCAATCTAACATCAAATCAGTTACAAGTGTCAAGAAAAGGTGGTGAAATAGTCATATTATTTCTCTTCAACATGTCTTGCTTGATGTGATGATGTCCTCATGAAAGCTGGCATATAAATGACCCTTTAAACTCATATTACTCATCCTCCTCTTAAAATTGCATTTTCTTAGAGGAGGAATTAAAAGTTATTGATTTGACTTGTGACCTACTTGGCCTCTTTCTACACCCTCCTTAACTCTTCAATATTTCTAGCACCTTGTGAGAGTGAAATTTGAACCTTATACCTCCTCATGTATTATTATTATTATCATTAATACCTATAACTTATTTTCAAATCTTGTCTTATCTAAAGGAAGGCAATCAAAACAAGTTTATTCCTTCATCCAAGAATGGTCATGTGTTGTAGAGCTTCTACAACAAATTGTTCATCCCATGTAGGTCTTGTAAAAGGTTAATAAACCTATTTTAAAACTCAAATCCATGCTCAAGAACTTATATGTAGGTATTTTAGGTATATTAATGTCTTTAACAATGTTGTCCCCAAAAACAGACTTCTCATTTTTTGGGGCATGTTAACTATTTTGTTTCCTCAGACCAAAATAAGCTCTTCCCTTCTCAAAATTTGTTTTGACCATTCAAATTCCTCATTTTTCAAGCTTTTCAAAAATCTACGAACTCTGCAGGCTTAAATCTATGGACTCTACAGGCTTAAATCTATAGACTCTATAGGCTTGAATCTACGGACTCTGCAAGAAGAAAATCTACGGACTCTGCAGGCCAAGTTCTATGGGCTTCACAGGTTGATTTCTATGGACTCTGCAAGAAATAAGTAAGCTCTCAACACTTAGGTGATTTCAAAGTTTTTTTAATGACAAGGCTCAACTAAAAGAGTTCATCGGCAAGCTTCTAAGCAAGGATTGAACCATTGAACCGTTGAACCTTGAACCATTTTGGTTCAATGGGTTCAATGGGTTCAAAGGTTCAACATCAACAGCAAGAGATAAGCACATTTGTCAAGGTCCAAAGTTCAATCACTTCAAGGTTCAATGGCTTCAAAACACTTATCAAAAAGAAGAAGGCTTGAATCATTAAACCGTTGAACCATTGAACCACTTTGGTTCAAAGGTTCAATGGGTTCAATGGTTCAACAGGTTCAATGACCAAATGGTTCAACGCGTTTGGCTCAAAAAGATTAAAAAGACTTAGCCAAACAAACAGAATTAACCGATTGAACCATTGAATCTTGAACCAAAGGGTTCAACGCGTTCACAGGTTCAAAGGTTCAAACCAGTATAATGAAGATCAAAGAGCTTAGAAAGAACAAGTGACAAACTAATGGTTCAACAAGTTCAAAGGCTTCTACAGGTAGGTTCAATCAAAAGAACAAGTTTTTGATGATTGAATCATTAAACCGTTGAACCATTGAACCACTTTGGCTCAAAGGTTCAGCAGGTTCAAGGTTCAATAGGTTCAATGGGTTTACGGTTCAAAGGTTCAACACGTGTTTGCTTCAAAAAGATCAAAAGGACTTAGCCAAATAAAGGGATTGAACCGATTGAACCATTGAAATATTGAACCCAAGTTGGTTTAATCGGTAGGTTGAAGGGGCTACCCCAAAGCCAAAGGATCAAACAGCCCTTGTGGAGGGCAGTGAACCAAGGCCTAGAACCCTTGCGGAGGGTAGCAAGCAAAAATAGACAAAGTGAATTCCTTCAGGAAAATGAGCAAGGCAAAGGACAAAGCAAAATACACCAAACAATTTATCTAAAGGAATTCACCTGAAAAACAAAGCAAAGCCCAGTGGAAAGACAAGGCAAGGAAGATTTCCTTCAGATAAATTTCTCGAAGGAATTCCTTCAAACATTTTGTCTGAAGGAAATAAAGGATAAAGCCTACCGAAAGAAAGAAGCTTGAAGGCCATCCGAAGACCGCTCGAAGGGCAGATACCCTTGTAGGGGGATCTTCCTGACCTAGAGTGGACCGTTTCTCAAGGCCCTGAAGGGCAGGTCCCCTTTGAGAATAATCAAATGATAAAGCTGAAGGAATTATCGAGGAAAGTGACGTGCTCATAGACGTCAAAGTCGTAATAATGAAATAGCCATTGATCCTTGCAAGTTTAAGCACAAACTCGAATGCATTCAAAGTCTTTAAGGCCAAGGCTAAAAGGAAGAACCACTGAGAGGAGTGTGAAGAGCAAGAATGACTAGAAACATTTGTGCATCAGATATGTTTTTAGAAGTAGACCACCAAGTGGATATTGAAAGATGCAAACTTTCAATAGCGTGACCCATTTTTCTACATTGAGAAAAGAAAATGGGTAAATGTCCCTATATTCCAACATGTCTTCTTAACAAAATTCAATGCAACATGATGTGTTACTATTCCCAAGTCCTTCTTTAAGAGGCTTTATAAGGGACTCTCTTGTTATTGTGAAAGGGGCTCTCTGATTATCAAAAACAAAACTCTGCCTAAATTGAAAGGCATTATTGAGATTTTGAGCTCAGATTGTTGATCATATTTTTTTACTGGAATAAGAAATCAAGTGACTTTTTAGACTTTGTGTTATGATATCTTTGTTGTTGGGGAAACTATTCTTTGTCTTTTTCCTTAATATATTTTCTGTTCCTTTAATTCAATAAGCAAAATTAGTGAAAATAGTCAGAAAGGCATCCTGAAGCCAACTGTGGAGAGACTTTGTGCCCCTACAATTTCCTTTAGTGTTTTTTATTTTGTTTCTATGCAAAATACCTTGTGACGACTTTGTGCCCTCATTGTCCTTTGTATCTCACTCTTGGGCAATTCAAGAAGAGACTTTGTGCTACATCTCAATTTGTTGGTTACTACGACCTTGGTTACATTTTGCAATTACTACCATGAAGATTCTTGTGATTTTTTGAATGGTACTTCTAAAAGAAAAGGAGTGCTTTCTGTTATTATCCCTAAGATTTATCCTTTGATTTGCATGCATCATCTCTGAAAAAAGAGAGATGGATGGTTTATCCTACCCTTGAGTATTATTTTTTGTTTATATATATATACATATATATAGCATATCTATAGGGAACCTCCCATTGATGAGAGGAGAGATTAGTCCCCTTTTGATGTGGTGAACCTACATATTTGGCCGACCAATCTTCCTACTTTGGATGATCAGACCTATTTTGTTTATTAGTACGGTGATTGACAAAATATTCAACCAATAGTTTTTAGTCACTCCACTGAAGATATAGTTATGTGCATTCTGAAACCTGAAGTTTAAAATGAAATTAGTCTCTACCATTATCCATTATAGACTCCATTCCATTTATGTGTTTTACCCATTATTATTATAACCTTACCATTCACCTCCACACTAGCTGGGAAAGAACATGCAGTTTAAAGCCTCAAGCTTCAAATTAAAGCAACGTCAATTCTTTTCTATTTTTTTCACAATCTGATAGATTCAAGGTATACACGAAGCCAAAGGGCTAAAGGTATTTTTGACCCTATATTCAAGTTGGTAAAGCAAAGTAATTTTGATCTGTTTCCTTCACCATCTCGCCTCCAACAAACCAAGAGCTTTCCTCCTACTAAAGTTAGATCTGCATTGCCAAACGAAGTATCCACATCTACTATTGATAAAGCTTTGCCAATAATTATCCCTTTGAGATTTGTTAATCCTCATTTCATAGTCATATAATGGCAGTTCAAGGCCCCTGGGGTAATTCTTTTGGTCCTCTCAATCTTACTCCACCTCTACATGAGCTTCCACGAAGTTCAAGGAAGAATTTCCCCAAATTCTATGGTGATGGGAAAGTTCATCCTGATGAACACATTGCAGCCTTCAACATAGTCTGTGGCATAATTGGAGTAGAATTTGATGTAGCAGTCAGGCTATATGTAGAAACATTACAAGGTGCTACTGCAGATTGGTTTTATCATCTACAGGCTCGGTCAGTAACTGATTGGAATACCCTCAAAGCTAAGTTTGAAGCTAGATTTAAACCTATAGAAGATGCACATGCACTTTTGGCTCAACTTACACAAATGAAGAAAGAACATCATGAACCAATGAGGGACTTCATAGCCAAGTTTGACAAATTGAGAAATAGAATTCCTATAATTGCTCGACCTAGAGCTAAGAATCTCAAATGCTTCTTCATTAATTCTCAGTTACCTGAAGTAAGTTTTATTTTGAGATGTGCTAGTCAAATAGATCTTGATGTAGCTCAACATTTTGCCACTGAGGTAGAAGATGATCTCATCTTAGCAGGGAAGATATGAAGAGATCCAAATAGAAATAGACCTTCATCATCTTCTGAATATTCATCTACAGGCACCACAGATCCAATGGTGCAGAAGTTGGCAAATGAGTTGCTTGCTCTCAAAAAGCAAATGGTGCAAGGAATATCCTCTGCTCCTTCATATGGAGATCTGCCAAGAAGGACATTTCCAAATTAGTCGTATCAGGGCAATGTTGCTAGGAATCAAGGGCAACAAAATCATCTTCCTCCTCCATAAGGGAAACTTGCCCTGGAAGCTCCTCCAACCATTTTGTCAATGGGATATCTTGAAGCAGAATCAAAGTTCTCTTTCCAGCTTGAATTGAATCAATAAAATGATGTTGATATCCTTGTAAAAAATCAAAAAGAATTAGCTGGTGACTCCCACATTGGTTTCTTGAACTACCAGGATGAACCCAGAACCAAAGGAGAAGCTTTTGATGGATCATATGCAGTGTTTACCAGGTCCAAGAACCAATCAGTCTAGCAAGCTGATAAAGGGAAGACAAAGGAGCAACCTCAACTAGTAATTACAATTGCTAAGCGTGGAACCACTCTGCCTTACCAGTCAAAGGATCTGGTGATCACCCAAAAGGTAAGTACATCAATTTCACCTTTACCTTCTACTTTAATTTTGCAAACCAGCCCTCCTCCCATCCCTCCTAAAACTCAGAAGGTTGAAATACCTTCCTCTGTACCTAGCTTAATTCAGCCATTTGACATAATTGATCATGTCAAAAAGACCAAAATACAAATGTCTGAATTTGAATATTTGCAGTCCAATCCTGATCAATTGGATAAGTTTGTCCAATGTGTCAAAAACCAAACCATCCCTGTAGGACAAGAAGCTAAAAAGGTAACTCTTGATTCACCAAGGAACATGACCATTTCAAATAATCTTGTCATTACTCCTCCAGCTACCCCTGAAAAAATAGAACCTTTCTATGTTTCCCTATTAATAAATGGTCACAAGCTAAGTAATTGTATTATAGACTCAGGTGCCTCTGACAATGTCATGCCTACTAAAGTAGCTGAATCTCTTGGCCTCACATTGACCAAGACATTTGGGAGATGTTTCTCCATGGAAAATAAACAAGTACCATTGTTGGGGCAAATCAAAGATGCCCAATTTGCATTTACAATGTTTTCAGACAAGAGAATCAAGATGACTGTCTTGGTGGCTGACGTCCCAGCATCCTATGACATTTTGCTTGGATGAAATTTTTGCAAGGACGTGGGAGGAGAAATAAGCATGGACCTATCTGAGGCAAGAATCCTTGTCAAAGGTGTAATGAAGAGGTTACTACCTAAAAAGGAGGCAAAATATGTGGTCACCCAAACATCAGCCCCTAAAGCTCAAATTTTTTTTGAATCCTTAAGTATGGGTAACTACTTTCTATCTACAAATGAAGTGCATGAAACATTTGATAAAATTCTTGAATGTGTCAACCCAAAAATTAGTTCAACTAGAATAGCAGAAGAACTAGTAGGTTGAAATACAAATGAATAAGGACCCTCCCTCTCTAATGAAGGAAAGTCTAAAGAAAAATCATTATCTGATGAGGTATGGACTCTAGAATTCAATGACAGTTGTTCCTCTACCGGTTCAAGAGCTGAGATTGTGTTGATATCCCCTAAAGGAGATATGTTTCCTTCATCTTATAAATTATAATTTAGAAACACTAACAATACAGCTGAATATGAATCTCTGTTACTTGGATTGAAGGTTGCTCAAGACAAAGGCATCAAGTTTCTTCATGCCAAAGGGGATGCTAAATTAGTGGTTTATCAGGTGAGAAATCTATACCAAACTAAGAATGAAAGATTACGCCACTACCACAACCTAGTTTGGGACCAAATTGAAAACTTAGATGCTTTCAACATTTCTACCATACTTAGGGAATCTAATGATAGAGCTGATGCACTTGCTGTTTCAGGAACTCTTATAGTTTCTCACTCAAATTTCAAAGAAGACAAGTATACTATTGAGCTAATCTGTAGACCAAGTGTTCCTGACAATGTTGATCATTGGCAAGTGTTCAATGATGATCATCAAATCATTACTTTCCTAGAATGAAAAGACAATTTCAAACAACTACGTTTTGAAGGCAGTGGACCTCAGAAGTATGAATCAGCCTCTGAATCTAGTTTATATATAAATGAAGAATTCTTACAGATGAAAGGAAATAAAATTCCTAAAGGCCTAGTTTCTCTTGAGAAACTATTTGACAAGCATGATAAATTCATCAAATAATAGAAAATAGATTCAAACTTCTCTCAGGGATTCGATCAAGTAAATCTGACTACTAAATAAAATCTCAAGATGGTTAACATTGATAAGTGTTACACCCCTGAAAAAGGATTCAACTTCACCACTTTACTCCATCAATACATTGTATGTCTTAGCATATTCTTATGATGACCTAAAGTCTCTCAGACTTGATGAAATTTGCCATGACATTCCTCTCAAGGCTGACTCAATGCCCTATAAGCAAAAATCCAGATAGTACAATCCAAAAATATTAGGTACTATTATGTCTGAGATATAATAATATTAAATGCTAGAATCATCTTCCCAATCCATCATTCCACATGGATTGCAAACATAGTGATTGTAAGGAATAAGAGTGGAAAAATTCATATTTGTGTAGATTTTAGTAATCTAAATCAATCATCTTTGAAAGATAATTACCCTTTGCTAATTATGGATCAAGTGCTTCAAATAGTGACAGGTTCAAAGATGTTATCAATGCTAGATGGCTTCTTAAGATATAATCAAGTTAAAGTTGGTGAAGTAGACCAACACAAGACTGCATTCACCACACCTTGGGGTACATTTGCATATAGAAGAATGCCTTTTGGCTTGATAAATGCTAGTGCCACCTTTTAGAGAGCAATGGACATGGCTTTAAAAAATGAGATGAGAAAATTCATAGTGGTATACCTTGATGACTTAACCATCTTTTCAAAGCACCATTCTGTTCATGTATGCCACTTACAACAAGTGCTAGAGCGCTGCCACTAGAATGGTATTTCCTTGAACCCTAAGAAGTTTATTTTTAGAGTAACAGAGGGGAAACTCCTCAGACACATTGTGTCTAATGAAGTCATAAAGATTGACTTAGACAGATTCAAGTCTATTCAAGAGCTTAATTTGCCTACAATTAAAAATGCTATTCACTCTTTCTTTGGAAAGGTGAATTTCTTACAAAGGTTCATCCTCAAATTTGTTGAGAAGACTAGACACATTGTGAACATGATGAAAGGGAAGACTACCTTCAGTTGGACTAAAGAAGGCAAGTCATCATTTCAGGATATCAAGACTACCATTGCCCACACCCATACCTTGGTTTGTCTAGATTACAACAAAGATTTCATTATATACAGCTATGCTTCTGAACACACACT
Source organism: Torreya grandis (assembly GCA_037957365.1). NCBI lineage: Eukaryota > Viridiplantae > Streptophyta > Pinopsida > Cupressales > Taxaceae > Torreya > Torreya grandis. The sequence continues at coordinate 62,869 of JARHVA010005139.1, forward strand.
TTCAGCAATTCTTGTTCAATAGGATAATGAAGGTATGGAATCTCTTATTTCTTTCATGAGTTTCGCTCTCAAAACCTATGAGATGAAGTATTCAAACATAGAGAAGCACGCTTATGCAGTGGTGAAAGCAGTCAAACATTTCTGCTTCTATATCCTGAATTCACACACTACTGCCTTAGTTCCTGACACTACAGTCAAGTCCATATTAACTTAGCAAGAGTTTGGCACAAAAAGAGAAAATTTGATTGAAAAGATCCAAGAGTTTGATTTAGACATCAAGCTAACAAAACTGGTCAGGGGAAAAGGCCTATGCCAATTAATTACTGATAATGAGCCAAAAGATACACATCATGTAGAAGCTAAAGTGGAAGATACACCAACAGTCCTTTTTGTCTCCACTACCAATGAGTGGTATTCAGGTATTGCTCATTTCCTTACTTATGGTGAATGTCCAGCTCATTTGTCTTATAAAAAAAGGAGGACTATCAAGTTGAAAGCTGCCAATTTTGTCCTTTAGGACAATGGCTTGTACAAGAGAAGCATAGATGGAGTATTCCTTCACTATGTAGACAAAGAGCAACAAAGCCAAATTTTTAAATCCTTCCACAATCTAGCCTATGGAGGACATTATTTTGCTCTTGTAACTACTCACAAGATTTTATGAGCTAGGTATTACTGCCCAACTCTTTTCCAAGATGCATATAAGTGGGTGAGAAAATGTGAACTTTGCCAGCAATTGTTGGAAGACCCAAGTTAGTTGCCCTACCTCTCAAGCCAGTGATCATAGAAGAACCTTTCCAGCAATGGGAGATTGATTTTATTAGGACTATAAACCCATCTTCAAGTGCTGGACATGATTATGTCATTACTGCAACTAACTATTTCACCAAGTGGGTAAAAGCAATCCCAACTAAGCATGCTACTTCAGAAGTTATATGCAATTTCCTCAAGGAGAATATCATTTCCAAGTTTGGAGTTCCAACCAAAATTGTTACTAACAATGTATCTTGTTTCACCTCCCAGGAGATTACACAATTCTATTTCCATTATGGAATTACATTCTCCCATTCTTCTGATTATTTTCCACAAGAGAATGGACAAGCTGAATCAAGCAATAAGAACCTGGTAACTATCATCAAGAAGCTAGTAGATGACAATCAAAGGACATGACATAAAGCATTGATTGATGCTCTATGGGTAGATAGAATCAAACCAAAGAGGGTAATTGGTATGTCTCCTTTTCAACTTTTTTATGGTATCAATGCTAAAATACCAATCACCTTAGAATTGTCAACCTTGAAATTGGCAAAGGCAATTGAAGATCAGACATATGATAGCTCTCTTGATAAGAGAATCATGTGCCTGACTGAGCTAGATGAATAGAGAACCATGGTGGTGGACTGAATTGTTGCTCATCAAAGTCTGGTTAAGAAACTCTTTGACAAAAAGGCAAAAAATCACGATTCCTAGATTAGGGATCAAGTCTTGTTGTGGTGTGAGACAAAAGGCGAGAACCAAAAGGGATGCATGAAAGGTTTGACTCCCTTTGGAGAGGCCCATTTATAATTCATCAACACAATGGTGAAAATAGCTTTCTACTGAAATATCAAGATGGCACACTCTTTTCTCTGCCTCACAATGGGTAGCATCTAAAACACTTCAACTCTTGAAGTATAAGATCATTGCATCTATACATATGTATATTTATATAGCTTTTAATTCTATTTTGTTTTCTTTATTTTCATTTTTGATGCCTTCTATTTCTAGGTAACATGACTCAGCCCAATGGTATACATGAAGACACTGGAGATTCTAGATTCTACTCCCTTCAATTCTTTTTTATAATTGATAGATGTTCCCCAACTAGAGCCAGCTGTTGTCCCCAAAAATAGAATTCTCATTTTTTTGGAAAATATGTGAACTAAGATTTTTTATTCTCAAAATTTGTTCTGAGCATTCAAATTCCTCATTTTTAAAGCTTCTCAAAAATCTACAGACTCTGCAGGCTTAAATCTACGGACTCTGCAGGCTTAAATCTATGGGCTCTGCAGGGTTAAATATATGGATTCTACAAGCTTAAATATACAAACTCTACAGGCTTGAATCTATAGAATCTATAGGAAGAAAATATATAGACTCTATAGGAAGAAAATATATAGACTCTACAGGCCAAGTTCTATGGGCTTCACAAGTTGATTTCTACGGACTCTGCAAGAAAGAAGCAAGCTCTCAACACTTAGGCGATTTCAAAGTTGGTTCAATGACAAGGCTCAACCAAAAGAGTTCACTGGCAATCTACAAAGCAAGGATTGAACCATTGAACCGTTGAACCTTGAACCATTTTGGTTCAACGGGTTCAATGGGTTCAAAGGTTCAACATCAGCAGCAAGAGTTAAGTGCATTTGTCAAGGTTCAAAGCTCAACCGCTTTAAGGTTCAATGGCTTCAAAACACTTATCAAAAAGAAGAAAGATTCAATCATTGAACCGTTTAACCATTAAACCACTTTGGTTCAAAGGTTCAATGGGTTCAATGGTTCAACAGGTTCAACGACCAAATGGTTCAACGTGTTTGGTTCAAAAAGATCAAAAGGACTTAGCCAAACAAATAGAATGAACCGATTGAACCATTGAACCTTGAACTAGAGGGTTCAATGATTTCACAAGTTTAAAGGTTCAAACCAGTACAATGAAGATCAAAGAGCTTAAAAAGAACAAGGAAGTGACGGACTAATGGTTCAACAGGTTCAAAGGCTTCTACATGCAAGTTCAATCAAAAGAACAAGTTTCTGACACATGAATCATTGAACCGTTGAACCATTAAACCACTTTGGTTTAAAGATTTAATGGGTTCAAGGTTCAACAGGTTCAACAAATTTATGGTTCAAAGGTTCAACGCGTGTTTGGTTCAACAAACCGATTGAATCGTTGAACCAAAGTTGGTTTAATCAGTTGGTTCAATTGGTAGGTTCAAGGAGCTGCCCCAAAGTGGATCAAACAACCCTTGCAAAGGGCGGTGAACCAAGTCTTAGAACCCTTGCAGAGGGCAGTGAGCAAAAATAGACAAAGTGAATTCCTTTGGGAAAATGAACAAGGCAAAGGACAAAGCGAAATCCTTCAGATAATTTGTCCGAAGGAATTCACCTGAAAAACAAAGCAAAGCTCGATGGAAAGATAAGGCAAGGAAAATGTCCTTCAAAAAAATTGCCCAAAGGAATTCCACCAGACATTTTGTCTGAAGGAAATAAAGGATAAATCCTGCCAAAAGAAAGAAGCCCAAAGGCCATCTGAAGACTGCCTGAAGGGTAGATACCCTACTGGGGGGCTCTTCCCGACCCAAAGCAAATTGTTTCTCAAGGCCCCAAAGGGTAGGTCCTCTTTGGGAAAGATCAAATGACAAAACTAAAGGAATTGCTGAGGAAAGTGACGTGCCCACAGATGTCAAAGTCGCAACAATGAAATAGTCATTGATCCTTGCAGGTTTAAGTGCGAACCCAAATGTATTTTGTTGGTCCCGAAAAATGTCACGCATTTTTGGAACAACATATGAGCTATATTGGTCTTATAGAACCAAGATTTCTCTCTTCCCTTCTCAAAATTTGTTCTGAGCTTTCAAATTCCTCTTTTTTTCAAGCTTTCCAGAAATATATGGACTCTACAAGCTTGAATCTATGGATTCTGTAGGCTTGAATCTATGGACTCTGCAAGCTTGAATTTATGGACTCTACAAGCTTGAATCTATGGACTCTACAGGCTTGGAACTACAAACTTCACAAAAGGTTTCTACGAACTCTGTTGGGGATGTCTACAAACTCTTTCAAGGTTAGAGATAACTACGAACTTGGCTTTTACAGACTCTGCAGGCAAGCTCAAATCTACAGACTCTCAAGGTTGGTTTCTACGGACTCTGCAAGAAAGAAATGGGTTTAACACTTAGCCAAATAATGAAGAATGAATGGATTGAACCATTGAACTATTGAACCAAAGTTGGTTCAATCAGTAGGTTCAAGGGGATATCCCAAAGCCAAATGAACAAGTGCCCTTGTGGGGGGGCAGTAAGCAAAAACGAACAAAAGTTAGGAACCCCTCAGGAAAATGGCTAATTCCAAGAGGCCGAAAGAATACTTTTGGGAGGATTTTTTGGGAAAAATTTTAAGGAAAAATTCCTTTAGACAAATTGTTTGAAGGAATTCTTTCAGACATTCTATCTGAAGGACATAAAGGATAAAGCCCACTGAAGAAGCAAGAACCTGCCAGGGAAGTAAAAGCCTAAAGGTACATGAAAAATATTAAACGGTAGATACCCTTGTGGGGGACACTTGACGTCAGAAAAAGGACCTTTTCCAAGGACCCAAAGGGACACCTTCCCTTTGAGATGTTCCAAAGGCTGAATAAAGACACATAAAGGAATCTTCAAATACTTAGACACAAAGAACTTCAAAGAAACTGATTGAACCATTGAACTGTTGAACCAAATGGTTCAACATGTTCGCAAGTTCAAGGGTTCAACCAAGCACGATGAAGATCAAAGAGCTTAGGAAGAGAAAATGACATGCATAACCAAAGAACCAATGAACCGATTGACCCTTGAATCAAAAGAGTTCAAAATTCAATGGTTCACAGGTTCAAGTAGTTCAAAGGTAGCCTCAAGCAAAGAAAGAAGCAACATGGATGATTCCAAAGGAAAGTTCAATGAAAGTGATGGTTCAACCAGAGAGCAAAGAAGCGCTTAAGTATGGAAGCAATGGACCAAAAGAGACAGAGTGAACCGACAAAGCTTTAAACCAATGAACTTTCAAATGGTTCACAGGTTCAAAGTTCAACATGTTTCAAGTAGCTAGTAATCATTGATGGCCCCTCAGATGTCAAATTTAAAGTGAGGGAAAATCTATGGAAATTTAAATAGAGTGTGAAACTTAAAGGAATAACCAAGTGATTAAATGAAAAGAGAGCCAGATAGCTCAAATCAAAGCTAGAAAAGACAAAAGAAAAAAGAGGGAAAAACCCAAAATGTATATGCAAGAGTTATTTCTAGTAGGTGGAATAGTGGATCGAGTAGACTTCTGAGCACACCAAACCAAGGACGTGGCCTATTTTCTTCCATAAATTAAAGGCAAATATGCAAAGGACCAAATGGTCCATATTAAGGAGGAGACATATCAGATGAAGGGACACGCCATAGTTATGGTAGTGTACTATTCTTAGCATGGTCTCTCCAGACAAAATTGGAGATGCATTGAAGATGTTGACTATAGCATGGGTTGTCCCATGTAAAAAGCACCAATCCTTGGGTAGTTGCTATAAGTTTGTATTTTATCTCATTTGTAAGAGAGACTTTTCATTTTACAAGAGTGAAACTCTGCCTATTTTGAAAGAGGAAGACTGAGACTTTGAGCTCAGGTTGTAATTTAATTTTTTTTATCTGAATGAGGAAGCAAGTTTTTCATAGACTTTGTGCTATTCTAACTTGTGTCATTTTAGAAGATCATTCTTACATCTATCTTCTGAAGGTGTCCTTATTCATTTAATTTGGTAAGCAAAATTAGTGAAGGTAATAGGGAAGTGTCCTGAAACCAACTGTGGGAAGACTTTGTGCTTTCACAATTGCTTTCAATCTGTGTTTTTCTTTTCTTTTTGTGTTAAGGATTTGGGGCGACTTTGTGCAACCATTATCCTTTGTGATATACTCTTTGGGTAGTTGAGGTGGAAACTTTGCGTTCTGCTTCATCCTGCTATTACTACACCCTCTGGTTAATTGGTTTCTTATCTTACTACCTGAAAGAAACTCCTATTGTTTCCTGCAAGAACACTTCTGAAAGAAGAGAAGTGCCTTCAGTGTTTACACCAAGATTTCTCCTTTGTCTGTGTGCATCATCTCTGAAAGAAGAGAGATAGATGATGTATTCTTCACCTGTGTCTTACTTTTTGCATATATATATATATATGTGTGTGTGTGTGTGTGTGTGTGTGTGTGTGTGTGTGTGTGTGTATATATATATTATATATATATATATATATATATATATATATATATATCCTCTACATATTTAATAGGAAACTTCCCCTTGATGAGAGGAGAGATTTGTCTCTAGTTGATGTAGTAAAGCTACACACCTGGGCGACCAATCTTCCTTTTGTGGTTGATCAGACCTATTTTGTTGATCAGTACACTGATTGACAAAATATTCACCCAATAGTTTTTGGCGACTCTACTGGGGACACAGTAATTTTTTACAATTTGGAACCTCAAGTTTCAGATTGTTACATCACCTATGTCTTACCCATAATCATTATAACCCTTATCCATTACATACTCTGGCGACTCCATTCTATGTCTTACCCATTATCATTATAGCCTAACCATTTTCCTCCATCTCTATTATTTTATCTAGTCTACAAAACCAGTGTTGTTGGAAAAGAGTGCACAGTTTGAAGCCTCAAGCCTAAAGCTGAAGCAAGTCCTACTCTTTTTTATTTTTGTTCTACAATCTGGCCACTCCACCCAGATTTGTTATCCCTATTTTTCATAATTAAATCATGGCAGTTCGAGGCCCCTTAGGTAACTCTTTTGACCCACACAACTTGACTCAACCTCTGCATGAACTTCCACACATTTCAAGAAAGAATTTCCCCAAATTCTTTGGTGATGGGATAGTTCACCTAGATGAACACATTACAGCCTTCAGCATAGCCTGTGGTGTTATAGGGGTGGAATTCAAATACATAGCGGTCAAGCTATTCATGGAGACACTACAAGGTGCTGTTGCAGACTGGTTCTACCATCTATAAGCTAGATCAATCACTGACTGAGATACTCTCAAAGCCAAATTTGAAGCTAGGTTCAAGTCTGCAGAGGATGCACATGCTTTGCTAGCCCAGCTCACTTAGATGAAGAAGGAACCTCATGAGCCTATGAGGGATTTTATTGCCATTTTTAATAAGTTGAGGCATAGGATTCCCATGATCACCTAGCTGACACCTCAAAATCTCATGTGTTTCTTCATCAACTCATAGCTGCTTGAAGTGAGTTTTTTATTGAGATGGGCTAGACACATAGACCTTGAGGCTACTGAAGACCTGGTTACTGAGCTAGAAGATGACCTTATCTTGGTAGGAAAGATAAGGAGAGATCCTAATAGAAGTAAACCCTCTTCATCTTCTGAATACTCACCCAAAGCCACCATTGACCCAATGGTACAAAAGCTGGCAAATGAATTGCTAGCCTTGAAAAGGCAAATGGCACAAAGTGTGTCTTATGATCCTCTATATAAAGATATACCAAGGAGGACATTCCCCAATCTGCCATATCAAGGCAACACTGTCAGAAGTCAAGGGCAACCAAATTGCCTTCCTACCCCATAGAGGAACCTTATCCTTGAAGCACCTCTAACCAACTCAGCAGTGGGATATCTGGAAATATGTTTTCTATTTCCAACTTGAGTTTAAACAAGAAAATTACACTGATCTCTTCAGGGAGGATCTAGAAGAATAAATTGGTGACTCCCACATTGGTTTCCTAAATTTCTAGGATGAACCCAGAAGTGAAGGTGAAGCAGTCGAAGGATCATACGCAGTATTCACTAGGTCTGAGAAGCAGTCAGCCCAACAGGCCGACAAAGAGAAGATAGAGGAGTGACCCTAACTAGCAATTTTAATTACTGAGGAGAGAACCCCTCTTCCTTTCCAATCAAAGGACCTGATGATTGCTAAAGAAGTAAGTACATCAAACATCTCTACACCTTCTACTTCAAATTCGTAGATTAGTCCTCCCCCTCCCAAAAACCAAAAGGATGAACTTCCATCCTCTCTTCCAAGTCCATCTCAGTCATTTGTCATGATTGATCATGTCAAGCAATCCAAAATTCAAATGACTAAGTTTAAATTCCTGCAAGCCAATCCTAAGCAATTAAACAATGGTGGAGAATCAGGTGCAGACCTATCTGAGTCAAAGATTGTGGTTACCCAAACATCAGCCCCTGCTGCTCAAATTCTATTTGAGCCTTCAGGTAGGGGTAATTACTTCTTGACCATAGAAGATGCCCATGTTCCATCTGATGAAAGTCCTATAGCTAGCAATCCAAGATTTCATCCAAACAAGGCATCAGAAAAATTGGTAGGGTGCAGTAAAAATCAAGAAGGATCTTCCATCTCCAATGAAGAAAAACTTGATAGAAGATCAACTTCTGATGATGCTTAGATCTTAGAATTCGATGGCAGTAATTCTTCCATAGATGGATGTGGATCTCTATTTCTCGGATTGAAAAATGCTCAGGGTGAAGACGTCAAAATCCTTCACACCAAAAGTGATGGTGAGCTGATGGTTTGTCAAGAGTTTGATGTTGACAATCAAAGCATGTGCTGGACTGAACCAATAGAACAACAAGCTATGGTGGTAGACCATACTACTGTACTCCAAAGTCAGAAAAAGGAACTCTTCACCAAGAGAGTAAGGAGTTTTGGTTTTCAGTTTAAAGACCACGTCCTACCATGGGGCAAGAAGAAGAAAGAGCCAAGAGGAAAACGCAAAAAATTGGTTTCTTGGTGGAGAGTTCCATTTACCTGTCATCGTTTCTAGGGACAGAATGGTTTCCTACTAATTTATCAGGATGGCACACCATTATCACTATCTCACAATGGGTGGCATCTAAAGCGCTTCAAATCTTGAGGCATCAGATAAAATCATCTATACATATGTATATTTGTATAGTCTTTAGTTCTATTTTGTGCTTTTCATTTTCATTTTTAGAGCCTTTCTTTTTGGGTAGCTTGACTCCATAGCCCAATGGCACACTTCAAGGCACTAGAGATTTTGGTTTCTACTCCCCTCAGCTATGTTTCAAGTTTTCACCTGAAGGAAGTTCCCTAATTGGAGCTGGCTATTGGTCCCCAAAAATATCACTCATTTTTGGAACAACATATGAGCTATCTTGGTCCTACAAGACCAAGATTTCTCTCTTCCCTTCTCAAAATTTATTCTAAGCTTTCAAATTCCTCTTTTTTTCAAGCTTTCTAGAAATCTACGGACTCTATAGGCTTGAATCTATGGACTCTACAGGCTTGAATCTATGGACTTTGCAGGCTTGAATCTATGGACTTTGCAGGCTTGGAACTACGAACTTCTCAGATGGTTTCTATGAACTCTACTGGGGATGTCTACAAACTCTTTCAAGGTTAGAGAAAACTATGAACTTGGCTTCTACAGACTCTATAGGTAGGCTCAAATCTATGGACTCTCAAGGTTGGTTTCTACAGACTCTACAGGAAAGAAATGGGTTCAACACTTAGCCAAATAACGAAGAATGAATCGATTAAACCATTGAACTATTGAACCAAAGTTGGTTTAATCAGTAGGTTCAAGGGGCTGCCCCAAAGCCAAAGGAATAAGTGCCCTTGTGGGGGGGTAGTAAGCAAAAATAGATAAAAGTTAGGAACCCGTCGAGAAAATGGCTAAGTCCAAGAGGCCGAAAGAATACTTTCGAGAGGATTTTCTAAAAAAATGTTAAGGCAAAATTTCTTTGGACAAATTATCCAAAGGAATTCTTTTAGACATTCTGTCTGAAGGACATAAAGGATAAAGCCCACCGAAGAAGCAAGAACCTGCTAGGGAAGTAAAAGCCCAAAGGTCGCATGAAAAATCTTGAAGGGTAGATACCCTTACAAGGGACACTTGACGTCAGAAAAAGGACCTTTTCCAAGGACCCAAAGGGACACCTTCCCTTCAGGACGTTCCAAATGTTGAAGAAAGATGGAGAAAGGAATCTTCAAAGACTTAGACACAAAGAGCTTCAAAGAATGAACCGATTGAACCATTGAACTGTTGAACCAAATGGTTTAACGTGTTCACAAGTTCGAGGGTTCAACCAAGCGTGATGAAGATCAAAGAGCTTAAGAAGAGAAAATGATGGGTAGAACCAAAGAACCAATGAACTGATTGAACCTTGAACCAAAAGAGTTCAAAGTTCAATGGTTCACAGGTTCAAGCAGTTCAAAGGCAACCTCAAGCAAAGAAAGAAGCAACATGGATGATTCCAAAGGCAATTTTAATGAAAGCGATGGTTCAACCAGAGAGCAAAGAAGTGCTTAAGCAGGGAAGCGATGGACCAAAAGAGACAGAGTGAACTGATGAAGCTTTGAACCAATGAACTTTCAAATGGTTCACAGGTTTAAAGTTCAACACGGTTCAAGTAGTTAGCAATCATTGATGGTCCCTCAGACGTCAAATTTAAAGTGAGGAAAAATCTATGGAAATTTAAATAGAGCGTGTAACTTAAAGGAAGAACCAAGTGATTAAATGAAAAGAGTGCCCGATAGCTCAAATCGAAGCTGGACAAAAATAGAAAGAGGGAAAAACCTAAAATGTCTGTGCAAGAGTTATTTTCAGTAGGTGGAACAGTGGATCGAGTAGATTTCTGAGCATAGTAAACCAAGGATGTGGCCTATTTTCTTCCATGAAGTAAAGACAAATATGCAAAGGACTAGATGGTCCATATTAAGGAGGAGACATATCAGATGAAGGGACATGCCATAATTATGGCATCACACTGTTCTCAGCATGGTCTCTCTAGACAAAACTGGAGATGCATTGAAGATGCTGACTGCAGCATGGGCTATCCCATGGAAAAAGGTGCTAATCCTTGGGTAGTTACTATAAGTTTGTATTTTCTATAATTTGTAAGGGAGACTTTTCATTTTACAAGAGTGAAACTCTACCCATTTTGAAAGAGGAAGACTGAGACTTTGAGCTCAGGTTGTAATTTCATTTTCATTTTTATCTAAATTAGAAAGGAGGTTTTTCACAGACTTTGTGATGTTCTAACTTGTGTCATTTTATAAGATCATTCTTATGCCTGTCTTCTGAAGGTGTCCTTATTCATTTAATTTGGTAAGTAGAATTAGTGAAGGTAATAGGGAAGTGTCCTGAATCCAACTGTGGGAAGACTTTGTGCTTTCACAATTGATTTCAGTTTGTGTTTTTCTTTTCTTTTTGTGTTAAGGATTCTGGGGTGACTTTGTGCCCCCATTATCCTTTGTGATATACTCTTTGGGTAGTTAAGGTGTAAACTTTGTGTTCTACTTCATCTTATTGTTACTATGCCCTCTGGTTAACTAGTTTCTTATCTTACTACCTAAAACAAACTCCTGTTGTTTCTTGCAAGAACACTTCTGAAAGAATAGAAGTGCCTTCAGTGTTTACACCAAGATTTCTCCTTTGTTTGTGTGCATCATCTCTGAAAGAAGAGAGATGGATGATGTATTCTACCCCTATGTCTTACTTTTTGGATATATATATATATATATATAGTATATAACCTCCACATATTTAATAGGGAACCTCCCCTTGATGAGAGGAGAGATTTGTCTCCGGTTGATGTAGTAAAGCTACATAGTTGGCCGACCAATCTTCCTGCTATGGTTGATCAGACCTATTTTGTTGATCAGTATGCTGATTGACAAAATATTCACCCAACACATTCAAATTCCGTAAGGCAAAGGCCAAAAAGAAGAACTGCTAAGAGGAGCATAAAGAGCAGGAACGACTAGAAACATTTGCGCATCAGATATGTTTCTAGAAGTAGACCACCAGGTGGATATTGAAAGATGCAAACTTTCAATAGCGTGACCCATTTCTCTACATTGAGAAAAGAAAATGGGTAAATGCCCCTAAATTCTAGCATGTCTTCTTAACAAAATTCAATGCAACATGATGTGTTACTATTCCCAAGTCCTTCTTGAAGAGGCTATATAAGGGAATCTCTTGTTATTATGGAAGGGGCTCTCTGATTATCAAAAATAAAACTCTGTCCAAATTGAAAGGCATTACTAAGATTTTGAGCTTAGATTGTTGGTCATATTTTGTTATTGGAATAAGAAAGCAAGTGACTTTTCAGACTTTGTGCTGTGATATCTTTGTTGTTGGGGAAACTGTTCTTATGTCTTTTTCAGCTGCAGACTTTGTGTTACATCTAAATTTTATGGTTACTATGACCTTTGTTACATTTTGCAATTACTACCATGAAGATTCTTGTGGTTTGTTGAATGGTACTTCTGAAAGAAGAGGAGTGCTTTCTGTCATTATCCCTAAGATTTCTCCTTTGATTTGCATGCATCATCTCTAAAAAAGAGAGATGAATGGTTTATCCTACCCTTGAGTATTATTTTTTGTTTATATATATATATATATATATATATATATATATATATATATATATATATATATATATATAGGGAACCTACCCTTGATGAGAGGAGAGATTAGTCCCCTTTTGATGTGGTAAACCTACACATTTGACTGACCAATCTTCCTAATTTAGATGAGACTTGTTTTTTTTATCAGTACGCTGATCGACAAAATGTTCAACCAACAAACAACATGCTCACTTATTACAAGATCTCTCAATCATCATGAAACTAACAAATTACTTCTATTAGAGCTTCAAAGTTTATGTAGTCATTGAAATGACTTGATCATACCCTAAAGGAGGTATTAATGGTGTGAATATATTTTTATAAGGATGATTTAAAAAATTTCACCCTCATTGATAACTTTGAATAGGTCTGTAACTTCATATTCTTCATGCAATCAAAGACAATCTTCATGTTGGCATGTTCTAGTTACATTAAATATATCATGCCACCATGAATACCTATTACAATGGATTATGGAAATTTATAGGACATTTATCTAGGCCTGTAATATCTCCTTTAATGGTTAGATATCTCAAACGCACTCAAACATTAGGCAAATGAACTAAACTAGGTAGTTTTAAGACATTTTCTTATCGTTTTCAACCCACACGTGCCAACTAATGGCTCAAATAGGTTCTCATGAGATTATTAGATGTCATCAAGATGGTTTTAATACCATTCATGTTCATTATATCCATGTATAATACCATTCTCATTCATTAAGCTCCTTCTAAGGTTAATTTGTAATTTTGAGGTCTATACACTTTTAATGATTGTTCATAAAGTACATGATCTCAATATATGAAACAAATTGAAAATTTTGTAGTATTAAAACATTATGAACATCACCTAGTGGATATTTCTCCAATGCATCTTCTCATTTTACTTCTCAAATGTGAAAGTTTGTCTTCTCAAGTTCTACAGGCTTATTAAGAAGGTTGAGTTGACTATTTTGAGTAAAAAAGGCTCTAAATGCTTGAATTGACTTGGAAAACACTTGATCCTTGTTTGATTCATGTTATATAAAGTTTTTATATATATACATACATACATACATACATACATACATACATACATACATACATACATACATACATACATACATATATATATATATATATATATATATATATATATATATATATATATATATATATAATTCGCTTGACTTTCCAAGCATCCTTGACACCTGATCAGCCTAGGCCTAGGGTTTGTGCGTAGTATAGCAACATTGACCCTAAAGATCTCTTTTTGATGGTCTCTTATTATTTTCAAGGGATTTGAACACTTTTGAATCTTATTTAATGTTTATCAAACCCTGTATGACCTCTCAAACCTTAATTTTTACCCCAACCTCACACTTTATTTCCATGAATTTACCCATAGACATAACTCTTTGGTTCTTTTAGTATTTTAGTCTATAGATGAATTATTGTGAGTTATAAGTATTTACCCTACTCATGAATAAGGATCAGTTATCATTGGAGAAACCGTATTTGAGTTTTTCACTCTTCAAATGTTCTTTTCAATATTTCATCTGCATACCAAAGTGTTCTAAAAACCATGCATATTAAACCACTTATACATAGTTGCGTGTACTCTTATTCCATTAAAAGGTTCATAGAAATATTAAAAATTTATTTGAGGACTTTCCTAAGGTTTTCTATATCACATTCAACAATAAGAAACCAATCACTCATTGGTTTGTTGAAAATTAAAACTCAAAGAATAATTGTCCTCTCTAGGTATCTAAAAGGCCTAAAGCATTTTATTTCTAGTAATCTTGACATTAACCTGATGGTTTTCTCTCTCTCTCTCGAGATTAAAAACACTTAAAATACATGTTATAAGTGTAGACATAATAAATTTTCATACTATGATTCTAAATGTCATAAATCCCCTGGGACCCCCTAAGGACCATTTAACCCTTCAACCCCTAGCCAAACCTAACTTGCAGTCAGTTTAACTCAACTAACTTAACTTATCCTTTTACCACTTTTTCCCCTTTAACACTTGACCACTAATGGTCACATTGACCATTGACAATTAGGGTCCACCTCCTTAACAATCAACATGCAACTTACCCACCTTGATTTTCTAAAAATAGCCCATCTAATTTTAGTTACGATCCATTACATGGACAAGTTTATTGTAGAAAGCCCAGTTCATGTGTTATTGAAACTCTCTCACCTTGCCTATAAGAGAGAGGATCAAAGAGGTTAAAATCCATCTACAAACATTTGAAAGAATCTACTAATCTATAATTTTTATCAAGATATTTGTGCATCTAGGAGTTTCTTTCTTACATGTCAATCAATATCATCCACAACCCAATAATCATGTCAGAGAGCTAACTTGTTATCACCTCTCCACCAAGTCTTTAGATACCATTATTCTATCAAAATTGAGCTAGATTGTACCAACAGATAAAATACCTCAACCATCCACCCAATCAACTTCCAGTAAGATAAGTAATTGATTCCCAACATTCATTTACTTTATTTCTATTTTGTAATCAACCCAGACCTTACCCATCTCTTGGAGTCCATCTTTTGGATCTCATCAATCAACCCTTTTACCAACTTCGATCTTCACACATTAACCATCGACAGTTATCTCATCCATCGATGATCTATCCAACTACCAATAGTCACCTCAACCATTGATAGTCACTTTAACTACTGATGGTTAGCCCAACCACTGATGGTCACTATGGCACCAAAAACTAGTAAGCTAATTTTATCCACCTATACCTAGCCAAACCTAATTTTCTCTATTTCTCCCTACTTATAAATCCCTTTTTTATTTTTTAAAGCCTACCCCAACCCTTTTATTTTATCACTAATTTAATTATTTCTAACATATTTATTAGCAAGCATCCTTGTGTTCAGTTTCAGTATATTTTGTACTATTGATGCAAGTATCTTCTATTCTATTTTTAAACTTAATTATTTAAAATGTGTGGATTGAAAACCCACTAAATAATTTCTTGTTTTTGAGATCTAACTATGATTAGGCAATCAAACCAACTATTTACCTAATAAACAAATTTTCTTTAGTTTTTCTTATCTATAGGTCATCCTCCTAAGCCAAAGAATAGCTCTTCACAATCTTTTAATTCAACATGTGTAAATGAAACATGTTTTTTAACCATACCCCTACTTAATTTATTCTTTTCCCCTTTCCAATAATAAGTAAAAAAATCATTAAAATATTTTAGCATGCTTGGTGGGACCCTTGTGTCTTTACTTGGGTTCTTATTTGCTTGCATTCTCTCTATATTATTTGATTATTAATGAAATCAAAAGTTTATTTCGGGCTTAAAATTTAAGTGTACACATTGATTGCTTGAAAGTTTAGTTTACATAGCTTAACATAAATGCAAATTAATCGATCATAGCTTCACTCTTAGATGCACACACCAAACCAAACCACTTTCATTAATTAAATATCAAACAAACTTGAGACAAGGCCTGACTAGGATTTTATCACCTAGTGGTAACTTTACCCTTTCTTGGCAATCCTACTTGGAGGTACTTACTAAAGGGAGGACCAACTCAACTCTCTGGTTGAGTATAATCTATGTGTATCAATATATTTTGGCTAAGCACCCAACACCTTTATCGTTGCAGTGTGTGAAATGAGGGGGTAGGCCCTAATACCAAGCCATGTATTGATTCTAATACAGATCTCTTTTGATCACCTAAACACAATCTAAAACCAACCATAGAATTTATTATTAGTACTCAATCTATAAACTAAATTCAATCACATAACTTCTTAAGGAATAATCCAAAAGTGATATTATTTAAAACTCTAGGGTTTAATGCATCTCTTAAAGTGTGATTAGATTTCTTTGATCTTTTCTTTTCTTCTCTTTGATTAATGAGGTTGTTTGTGTTTTTAATCTCCTCTATCTCATATGGTTCTCACTCTACAAAATATATAAAAACTAATTACTTTGGAAAACCAAATATAAATAAGAAATAAATGATCTGATTAACAAAAAGTTTGAATAAAAAACCATACCAATCATCTAAAAGTGCTAGTATAGTTATCAAATGATAGACACTACTTATTAAATCACACTAAGTGTCAAAATTTGATTTATTGTATAATGTGAAAACACACAGACATATGATATGTCAGACAAAGGAATGCTTCAGCAAAAAACTTTAAAAAAAACCTCAAAGGATAAATGTTGACAAGACACGTGTGTCAAACCTAACCATGTTGCCTTTTCCAAGAAATGGTGCTACGTTTATCCACATTATGTTAAAAAATGACTCCCTTATTTCTACCTTGGGGTTTTTGTTATAACTTCAAGGGAATAAATTATTCACTATCAGAGGAGGTGCATACTAAAATTGTCATTTTAGAAAATTACTCAGTGTCTCACAATAAGTAGGTTCATTACAGTACTGGAAAAATGGGAGATGACTCAAAGCAGATGATGTCAGATCCTATTGAGAGAAAATAATAACTACTTGTTGGGAAGGTTATGAGTGTTTTGAAGTGAATGACAGAGGAGGAATGTTAAATATTAGGATTGAACCCCAAATATTTTTCCCATGATTGGATGATTATAGAAGTTCTTGTAGTTCATCCACCTGTAGTTATCATGGACACCACATCATGGAGTGAGGGTGATCACACAAATCAGCTTGATATGATTATTAGTCATAATGAAACTCTAAAAGAAGGAAAAATAATTGGTGCCCCAACTCATACAATTTTTTATTTCACCTAATTATGGCAATTCCACATTGTTAAGTAGTTTGACAATGATTTCCCTATCTATCTAAGGGCAACTCAGTGGTCGGGATGACCAATTAAGTCAATACGATAGATAAAAATCCAAAGAGAAGCCATGACCAATAGTTAATAGGAATCAAGGGTCGATGCAAAAATCACAACCAAAGTCCAAGGCCAAATGGTATGAGGATTGGGAACCCTAAATGTCTAACTTAGTGTTTGGAATATAAATGGTGGTGGGATGGAACAAGGTGAAAGGCTTGAAAATGTGTATAAATAGTTCAGACAGGTTTAAGATTCAAAACTGAATGACATTCTTAAGATAACTATCTATTTTTTCTCAAAGTCTTCTTTTCCCATCTATACAATTTTAACTATTTTATAAGGAAGATCAAATATTTTATTTATCTAATGTGATAAAAATTGATCACCAAAATAATTTTGAAAAGTTGCATAGAACATAATTTATGTATGTATGTATTTAAAAAACCATTAATTACTTAATGCTACTTGTCAATAAATCATATCCAAATACCTAGCATAATAAAAAATAGAACCTCTAGTATCTAAAATGATACACAAACAAAAGCTTATCATAAATCAGGATCACCAATTATTACCCAAAATATTTGGACACCACAAAAGATTGTTGAAAATTGTGAATGAAACAAAATTATAATAGTTAGATCCACCAAATTTCATCTATTCCTCTAAGTTAAGGAAGATATTTATTAAATGCTAGCAATTTAAACTCACAATAGAACATATTTACATGTAATATCAAGTTACATGTAAAACCAAATCTGATCTAATCCTCAAATTTGATTTACATATTTTTGCAATATCATGTTAGAACATATTTATTTATAGTAAACTGCATGTTCTTAGAAATCATACAACACACAGTTATTGGCTTATCTCTTTCAATTCCCTCACTTTCACTATCTAATAATCTATGAAGAGAGGACCATTCCCTAATAGGGGATTGGATAGGAGATTGATGGTCCATAATATATGTGGAAAATCACTCAGATGATGCTCTCCCTCCCCATAATAATATGTATTTAGAGACTAAACTTGAGATTTCCATAGATACTAGAGTTTTGGAAACTCATCCTCAATGGAGGCTTATATCTTGTATTATACTTATTATTATTAAAATAATATCCTTGATGAGATGTATTTATTTAGTAACTATATATTGATAGCAATGACTATATTTTTGCACCAGCCATAAATGGAAATCAATTATTATTTTATTTATTTAGTTATGATTTGTTTCATATGACGCTCATGATCAGTAACAAGTAGATGTTACATATTTATTTTATAGTTAACATATTAAAAGTGTTTTTATGTAAATCACTAGTTAGATTCTCGTGGTGCAATCTAATGAAAGAATACATTGATTTTAAAAAATCATGTTATTCTAAGTAGATCTAAATAGAGATGTTACATGTGATATCAAAGTTGTGGATCAAAATCTAGGACTTAATGAGTTCAATAATGTTTGGTTATCCTCTTATTTAATATAAAAGATAATTGTGAAAGCTAGATTAATAGTAGATGGTCCTTCAAATGTCAATGACAACAACCCTCCATTTGATCCTCACAATTTGACATTGATAAAATAACAAAGTTAGATTAGATTCTCACAGTGATAAATGAAACCATGAACCAAATTTAAACCATGGAATAGGGAGTTAATCACCATGAAGAGGAAGTACACTAGGATGTACCTAAAAATAATCCCACTGATTAGGGAATTAATTAGGATGTGAGAGATAAAGTGTCTATAAAATTTTAGAGATATAAGAAAGGTGAATCCCCCTAAGTTTGATGGAGCTATTTTGGGTGATGGAGCAGAAGCATGGCTGACTAAGATAGAGAACTATTTTGAGATTAAAAACTACTATAAGGTTACTAAAGTAGTTTGGGGAGCATATTATTTGGCTAGTAAAGTAGCTACATGGTGGGTCAACGCAAAATTAGAAATAAATCCTAACTTGACTACCACCACATGGGAGCAGTTTGTGACATTTTTTAGATCATGATGGCTTCCATAGTTATACTTTGACTAGAAGATTTTAAATTTCTAGAATCTAAAGTAAGGAGACTTATTGGTGAATGGGTAGGATCAATTCACAAAATGTATGAAGTATTTACCTTAGTACCACTCAAATGAGTGGTTCATAATTAGTAAGTTCATCATTGGATTCAAACCCCAGATCGGTGGAGAGGTGGATGTTCATGGACCATCTACTATGGACTAGGTATTTGAGAAGGTAGTTAAACAAGAATAAAAGTTGAAATCTCTTGCTCAAGCCAAGGACAAGTTTAATAACAATTTTGTAAGTTATAAACTAATTATCATAAAGAAAAATTGGAAGCAGAGGAGTGAATACTCTAGGATTTAATTCAAAAATCAAAATGCCAAAATCTACAATGGTTTAAGAAATAAGGAACTGGGTAATGGTTTCAAAGGCGGTTTCAAAGAAAATCAACAAGATGATAGGAAAGGACCACCTGGAGGTTGCTTCATTTATGGAAGTGACCATTATTGTTAGGAGTGTACCCAATATAATTTAAATAACAAAGTTTCTACTCCTTAGTAGGGAATGTTTCAGCAACGTATTCATGGGTAGTTGATAATTAGAAAGATGAATTCCAAGCTTCACCCATAAAACTTTAAATTATTTTGTTTGAACATCCCATTTCTATTTTGATATATACATTGGATACATAATGTTTTATAGCTCCTAAAATTCTAAATAATTTATCTATAAGAGTTAGAGTAATGAAAAATGCATGGTCAATATAATATGGAAATGATTTAAATATCAAAATTGACAAATGTTCAATTGAAGAAGAAATTAGGTTTCTTGAATTCACCATAGTAGAGGATTTTTATGTATCACAACTAAGACCCATATTTAAGATATCCAAGAGTATCCAAGCTTATGGTATAGCTTAGACCACTTTATTTCTAGAAGGAAATCAATAAAGATGTAATGGACTTTGTGTCACATTGTCTATAATGTCAGTGAGTGAAATATGAAAATGTGCATCCGATTAAATTATTATATCCACATGACATATCATAATAGAAGTGGTAGGTGATCAGTATGGACTTTGTCCAAGGTTTACCATTGTTATGGAACAAACATGATATGATTTTCACAGTAATTGATAAACTAATCAAGGTGGCTCATTTTATGCCAAGAAATTTGATAGATGATGCACCTACTCTTGAAAAGAGGTTTTTAAATAAATTCTATGAATTGCATGGATTTATATAGAATATCATTTCAGATTGTGACTCAAAGATAACTTCTAGATTTTGGGTAACTCTGAATTTATCTTTGGGTATGCAACTAAACTTTAACACTACATATAACTGAGATATTGATGGTCAAACTAAATGAGTTCATTAGGTGTTAGAGGATCTTCTACATATATATTTCATATATTAATAATACAAGTAGGAAGATTAGATTCCATTAGTTGAGTTTGCTTACAATAACTCATACCAATAAACTTTGAAGATGGCACCACTTAAAGCATTGTATGGAAGAAAGTGTAGGATATGAATCGGTTGGGATAGGTTGGAAGATAGAGTAGTCTTTGAAACTATGATGATTTTATAAATGAAATATCAAGTTATATCAATTAGGTAAAGATTGATTGAAGATAATGTTAGGCAAAAGAGTTATGCTAATATGAAGAGAGTATATAGATAGTTTTCAGTTGATAATAAAGTGTTCTCGTGGGTTAAACCATAGAAAAATTTAACTAAATTTAGAAAGTCAGTAAAAATTTTACCAAGATATGTGAGACCCTTCAAGGTATTATAAGTGGTCAATATTGTAGTTTATAAGATTTCATTGCCACCAACCCAAGCTCTATTGCATAATATATTTCATTTCTTTTATTTTAAAAAGTATATAGTTGATCCCTTACATGTGTTGGATTGAAATGTTTTGTAAGTTTTGGATCCCATGGTGGTCATGGTAGAACCAATCATAGTAATTAACATTCACAAACTTCATTTTTGTAATCGAGATATGTCTTAATACAAGGTCTTGTAGAACCAATACTCTAAGGATAGTGCTACTTGTTAGAACTATAATGATTTCTACAAGCGATTTCTATATTTATTTACTTTATTTAATGTTTTATGTTATACAATATTATTTTTGAATAATGGTTTTAATACATAACTTATTTGAATAAGTGTCATCAGGATGATGCTGAACTTTAGGGAGAAGGATGTTACATCCTGATTCCTCACTAAGTAAATTTACTTGATTTTTATGGTTGGTAATTTTATTTTATTATTATTAACTAAGTTGTAAGTCATATGATTTTATGGGATAGCTTTATATTTCTTTAATTTCATGATTTCACTCATATGAGTTTTCTTATTTGTATATTCTTTATATTATGATCATGTTGATTTTTTATTTTAACAGTGTTTTATGATATAAGTCATGATATAATGGACTAACTACCTTCTTGTCATGAGTTTGACGTAAGAGAGATTCTTCTCTTAGAGCACAATGAACAGAGATAATCAATAGAGAGTGTGATGTAGATGGAGATATTGAGGGATGATAGAGGAACAATTAGAACCCATGCACACATGTTAAATAGTACACATTACATGCATAGTTTGAATGCTTATTGTTAGTACATTTTGATGTTGTCTACATTTAGATAATTGTTTATGCATGTTAGTTATGCGATAGCTCAGTTTAATGCTTATGTGGAATTAATCTTGTATAATTGAATTATAGATATCATATGTCGATTAGTTGTATAATTTTACCATATGAATATGTCATGTTATGAAATTCATGATTATTAATCTTTTCAAAAAATATAAATTTGCATGAATAGTGTTTAGTACTATCATAGATAGACTAACCATCATATCATTGTAATGTTTAAAACATTGGGTAACTACCTTTATGATGTTTGGGAATATCATTATATGGCTTAAACACCTTAACATATATATAAAGAAAACCTTTATAATGTAGTAATAACAATGATTATGTTTTTATAATTTGTATTTGAATAATAATATGTGATTTACCATCTTTTATTATTTATTTATATTAAGACATATTATTATTAAGTCATTAAAAAAATCTATAAATAAATAAAAAGAGTCATAAAGGGAGTAAAATAAATAAATAAATAAGGCAATTTTATTCTACTATAATTATGAAATAAAGCGAAAAAAGCAAAGAATATCAAATTTTAGAAAAAATGGCAAGCTTGGAGAAAAATATAAACACAAAAAAAGAATAACTAAAGATTTAGTGAACAAGGGTGAACTTTAAAAGAAGGGAATGAGCTTTAAAGAAGAGAATATATTCATGCAAGGAAGGACAAGGAAAAAGGTGTTGCATAGGAAGAACGATAAGAAGGGAGTAAGAGAAAAGGATGATGGTGAATTGGAAAAGAAAATAAGAACATGAAGAAAAGAGAAGGAGCAGAGTAAGAGGAGAGAAAGAGAGGGAGGCAATGGGAGGATATCTTTTAGATTGAGCTATTCTAATTTATAAGTTTATGCAAGGTAGGTGATGTGTTAAATTTTGAATTGAAGTTAGAGTAATTTGGAGAAAAAATCAAAATGATAAATAAATTATGTATTTAATTAAGTGTCTAAAATACATATGTATATAAAGAGAACATATGTGTATTAATTATAGAGAACCATGAGTGTAGCAAACTATGGAATAGAATATAGTAAATTAGTAACACAAGTATAAGCACACAACGAATTGGTATCATGAATTAGCATACAACTATTCATATAAATGAACCAAGGAATATTATTTAATCAACCAAGAAAATTTAGAAATTTATAAAAACATAAAACATGAAACAATAATTCATATGTAGCAAATTTAGAAAACATAAATATATATCAATGTAGTGATTCATATGTAGCAATTCATAACTAATAAATTGATAAATTAAGGAATTTACCGATTAATATATATGAACATACTACAACAATTCATATATATGGTACACTGGTGTATATCAATTTATTTAAGATAGTGAGCTAGTCAAACTATGTGAGATAAAGCAAACTATGTATTAAAATATATGACTAGGTGTTATATTAAGAAGAGCAAACTATGTATTAAAATAAGTTCATTATGTGTTATGGTGATTAGATCATAATGGTATTGTATATAAGTGAACTATATAAATATGAATAAAGTATAAGTGTATACATCAATCTGGGATTTAACTAGGTCATATTAAAAATTCTTCCCTATGATTTGAGCTTTGATCCTTACCATCTTAGATTAAGACACTAGATGCTTCATTGCCTAGATTTAGTCTCTACCTCAACTACGTATATGAACATAGAAAGAGTACAAATCCATCAACAACCATTGCATTTTCCAATTCATAGCCTACATGATCATCATAGATGATTAATGAGATGATCTTCGATTATGATCATTAATACAAAAAATATAAAATAATATATTATAATAAAAATAGTTAACCATGGTGTCATTTATAAGTCTCACTTCTGCATAGATGTCTAATAAGAGAACATAAGGAGCATCATTTTTAGGATCTAGATCAAAAAGGAGAAAGATTATCTATATGAACAACATAATTGGATATAAGTATCTTAAAAAAAAATTGGATATATTTTTTTTATATATACTTCAATGGATAGAAGTTCAAATCTTATAGATAATCATAGGAATATCATAATGGGATAGTCACAACATAGGTATGTCAATTATTTGACATATATGTATATAGATAAATAATCAACTTATCTATATGAATATAAGTCAATTCTATTACAATATACTGGTACTCATAGTTCATGAGTGGGAAGTATAATGGTTGAAGTCTTTGGTTAATAAGTATAAAGGATTGTTGATATATATATATATATATATATATATATATATATATATATATATATATATATATATATATATATATATATATAGGTGTAATGGGTTGTGTGACTATAACCATAGTTTTATTGACTATTAAAAATAAGTTATATGATCTTTAGGGTCAGGAAACTCTAACTACATGAATACAATCTCCTAGAAATGTAACTAGTTTTATAAATGAAACATTATGTTTTTGTGAGATTTATGACTTTCTTTAATATGAATGGTTGTTGAAATTGAGTAATGTGTACATGAAAATCATGGACTATGATGTTATTGCTTGTTATAAAATGTACCTTATTTGCATCTATTTTATGAAAATTATAAATATACGGTATATACAGAAGGAGAATGATCAGTAATATAAGTAGATAGATAAAGTGTACCTACTCTCTTACCTCTAGTTAATACAAGTGCACCCTTGGAAACTTTCTAAGATTCAGCTATGAGAGTTACTGTGCAACCCTCATCACCCAACTTTCCTCCAGAAATCAAATTCCGCTTTAGGACGGATACATGCATGACATCCTTCAACACCCATGTGTTGCCATTCTGTAATTTCAGCTGCACTTTTCCTTTGCCAATAATTTGACAAGGCTCATCATCCCCTAAATAAACTTTTCCAAAATCTCCATGGACATAATCATTAAAAAATTCTCTATTTGGGATTGCATAGAAAGAGGCACCAGATTCTAAAACCCAAGATTCTACTTTATTATCCAAAGAAAATATAAGACCATCCTATGCAACAATACCTGCAACTTTTGCTTCTTCTTTATTACCTTCATGCTAATTTTCTTCATTATCCTTCAACAACCAATATTTATTTGCATGCCCTTTCTCTCCATAATTCCAGCAAGTTATTCTTCCATTTCTAGATTTGGATCTACTTCTCATCTTTGATTTTGACCTTGATCTCCCTTGCTTGCCCTTCTCTCTTTGCCTTCCCCTGCTTTCAATAATTAAAGCAATCCCTGATGTTTTCTCTATGCTTTTTCTACAAATTTCTTCATTCAAGATTACACTAACAACATCATCAACTTTCAAGATATTTGAAGCAGATGCAGTATTGCTAACTGCCATTACCAAACTATGCCAACTTTTAGGTAAAGAGCATCAGATTAAGAGAGCCTTAATTTCATCATCAAAAACTATTTTGACTGAATTTAACTAATTTACTATTGCATGGAAATCATTTAGATGACTAGATACAGATCCACCTTCTTGCATTTGCAAATTAAATAATTGCTTCATAAGATATACCTTATTCGAAGCTAAGGGCTTTTCATATAAATTTGCCAAAGTATCCATTAACTCTACCATTGTCTTTGCCTGTGATAAGTTAGAAATCACAAAAGATGCCAGGCTCAACCTTATAGATCCAAGAGCCTTTCTATCAAGAACATTTCATTCTTCATCTTGCATGTCTGGGGGCTTTCTTGAAACCCCACCCAATGGTAAGTAAAGATCTTTCTAATATAGATAATCTTCTATCTGCATCCTCCATAATTGGTAATTCTTGCCATTGAATTTCTCCATTCTTAGTTTACTTTCTTCTGACATTGCTTTACTCCCACTCAATCAGAAACCACTGAGAGTGAACCTGTAATCAACAAACACTAATCCGCTCTGATACCACTTGTTAGTGTACACACAAGCTCTGATACCACTTGTTAGGATCTTACAGAGTACAATTGATTACTCTTGTATAAGCAACTAAACACGGAATTAAACCAGAAATAATAAGTAACTAGAAATTAGAAACAACAAAGAATATGAGATACAAGAAACAACCAATCTTGTATTAAACTCTTCCAGAAGGAAATACAATGAAGAAATCTCTCTCTTCTCACACCTCTCAGATGTGCAGATCTCTTTCCCTCAAGAGTTCTCTCTCTCTCTCAATTACAACCAACTCCACTCCTTGAATTGATTCACCTTTTTTCTCTTACAAGCTATGAAGATCTAACCCTATTATATAGAACTAGGATTCATGAGCCATGCATTATCCACCGTTAGATGCACCTCTTAATCAAAGGTTCAAATTTGTCCTGCCAAAAATAGAAAAGCGGACTCAAGACTAATAGTTAGTCTTTACATGCAAACAATTGGTTCTCCTCAAAATTAAAATTCTGGGAACACACAGATGACCAACGTCGGTCTCTGTCTGTCTGCATATGACCGATGTTGGCCGATCCCTAACCGATGTCAGCAGATTTCGGTCGACCCCTGACCGACGTCGGTCGGTCCTGACCGATGTCGGCGATTGTGTAACTCCAGCAACCTCTGCATTTGCTCATCTGGGGAAGCTTTTAGCTCCACAACTCAACATAAAAATGAATTAAAATTTTAAAATATATTGGTTACCATTCTTTAACCTGCTTTCAGAGTGACAACAATGTCAATTCGTTTTATGTATCCAATAACGAAAGTGTAGTATTTGAAAAAGCATAAATTATTACTATTATTTTTTAAATTTAAAAAAAAATAAACAAAATAAAATAAAATTTCTCATCACTTAGTCTCAATCTTTTTTTATTATTCTACTTTATCCAAACAATATATAATTAATAAATCTAATCACATACTTTTTATTTAAATAATAAAACTATAATTATAAAATAATAATAATTTCAACGAAGATAAAAAGAAAATGGTTGAATAACTTATACCCATCCTCCTCTATGGGGGTAAATCAAATAAAATGATAATTGAATCCATTCCTAATCTTTTGAAAATATGAAAAACTTAATTAAAAATGAATTAAAA
Source organism: Torreya grandis (assembly GCA_037957365.1). NCBI lineage: Eukaryota > Viridiplantae > Streptophyta > Pinopsida > Cupressales > Taxaceae > Torreya > Torreya grandis. The sequence continues at coordinate 89,527 of JARHVA010005139.1, forward strand.
CTTCAAAATATATTGCTTACCATTCTTTAACCTGCTGTCAAAGTGAGAACAATGTCAATTTGTGTTATGTATCCAATAAAGTAGGTGTAGTACTTGAAAAAGCATAAATAAATTATAAAAAAATTTGCTCGTCGCTTAGTCTCCAATCCTTTTTTGTTATTCTGATTTATCCAAGCAACATGAGATTAATAAATCTAATCACATACATTTTATTTGAATAGTAGAATTATAATTATAAAATACTAATAATTTTAAAGAAGATAGAAAGATGATGGTTGTATGAGTTATACCCATCCTCCTCTATGGGGGTTTGCGAAATCATCTATTAATCTATTTTGATGGGGTTTAACTCATTTTTGTCTTGGCCCTGTTAGAATTGAGATGTAAACTCATCTTAGGTATTTTTTTTTTTTTTTATTATTATTATTATTATTATTATTATTATTATTATTATTATTATTATTATTATTATTATTATTATTAATTTTTTTCGGTTTTGTGTTGTGTTGCGGTGGTCGGTGGTGGGGAGGCTCTTCAAGACCCATGGATAAATAGGTAGCTTTTAGTAGACAATAATCTACGTCATCTTTCTAGTACGATAGCCTCTACTTAATATATTAGTGTCATTTGTTTGTTTTGACAGACCAAGTTTTTCTTTTGAATTGATAATATACTTGTATTCCTCATTCAATAAATAAAAATCATACTTTCCAATATCCAATGAATCGAGGTACAAATTTTATCCTCTTTTTCTGTAACATGTTTGGAAGCTTAACCTTGTATTTGACAAGATTGATCTTAAATTGTAAATCATCATTTAGTATTATTTTGTAAGCAAATTGCGAGAGAGATTTCGATTTAACTACTTGCTTACAATGAGAAATATAAAGATGGTCTAGTATTTATTTTTAGTTATTTATAAAAGTTGGTTAATATTATTGATATATTTTAATAATTTGGTAATGATGATACTTTTTAATCTTGTGCCCTTAACTTTGCTTTAAGATTATCATTAGTTTTGATGTGACTATTGTAACTTTTATTCAGGGTGTAAGGTGTGATCTCATATCATTCACTTTTTTTATTGAGTATGTAATATATTTTAATTTTTTATAAAAATAATACATATATTCAATGTAAAAAAACATAATAAGAAGTAAATAAATATTTACTATGGATTCATTTCACCAAAGAATCTAATTGATGACAGATTAAATAAATGCACTAAATTCTACACTTATAAATTTCAAAATGGTGTCTTCATGTTGAACAAAATATGTGAACATGAAAAATTAGTTATAATTTTTTTTTTTTAACAAATCACTTAAAATTAATCAAAAAATGATAAAATAATGATTTGTAAAGTCCTCCTAAATGTAAACATTCTCGTATCGAGCCTTAATGATATCATTTATGCTAACTTGAATGTTTAACAAGTGTTTAAAAAACATGAGACAATATAAATATTTGATAACATGGTCAGTGTCAAAATAAAAATTAGAACTTGTGAATAAAAAATATATACTATTAAATCATTTCATTTAATTACAGTCCAACAACCACCATTATGTTGTTTAGCATTCCAGTGTATGGGTATGGTTCATTTATCTTCATATTCCAAAACCATAAATTCACTACAACAAGCGAATTCAAAGTAGAAATATCACCTCAAAGACCTCATCATAACTTCATTTACTTCATATCATAATTAATCTTACTAATATTTAAGAGGCACAAATAATGAAGAAGTTTTTTAGAAATAAGATAAATAACATCACCATGCCTCCCATCATAAAAAGTATAATATGACATATTAGCACTTATACACTTTAAAGTAGTTTGTGGAAAAGAATTAAAATCTTTTAACTTGTTAAAGACAAATTATGTCTAAAATTTATAGCCGCTGATAAAGGAGCATATGTATGTATGTATGTGTGTGATAAAGGAGCATATGTATGTATGTGTGTGTGTGTTGGGGTAGGGGCGTTATGGTTTTGTCTGTCCACACATATTTTAAAATAGAATATCTATGTAGAGATATCATTTATGCGTAGTTTTCATTTATAATCTTTTCATTCCATTAGTTCTATGTTGATTAAAAATAAGAGTACTTATTTATGTGTATAAAATTACCAAGTAAAGTAGTGTTTCAATTTTTCCAGTTGTCCCCTCTAGAAAAGTCGTTATTGTTGCGAGGTGACATGTGATACCTATTAAAAGGTAAAGGATTTTCAAAAGCTATCTTTGCTCATAATTTTTATCGGACTAATTATATTAGTTGATTTTGATTTTAATATTTAGAAAGAGCTAGAGATATTAAAATCAATTTATGTGTAAAAAAATAACTTCGGTTTAATGTTAACCATTATCTTCCTTAATTTGGAGTTTTTGTGCATCATTTTTTTTTTTACTATAAATAATAATCAAATCCTCATCTTTCTTAATAATTATTGGTAAATCAAATTTATTTTATAAAAATAAATATAATAATAAAATCTGAAATATTATGAAAAAAATTATTTTATTAAGTCGAAGGCTTATTATGGAAGGGGAACACCTTAAGATTCGTTGGAAAAATAGAAAAAAAAAATAGATGCTATTTCTGTCCATTCAGACGTTGCCAGGTGGTTTAGCAGAACTATAACGTTGCTTTGGTCGAGTAGCTAAGCCCTGTGTCTGCTAGGTCCATGGGGTTTCATCGCGAGAGTTGGAATCTCTCAAGGTTCACAATTTAGTAGTTGCAATAATTTTTTCTCCATCGCTTCAGATTCAATGCGGATGGAATAAATTCCTGCCACTAAATGTTAAATTTAATGGAAATCTCACAAACAGTGTAATGGCCACAAATGATTGTAATGTGGGCTGGTCAAAAACATGAGGTTTATGTGTGATGTTTGAATGGTGTAAAATACCTATAAAATATAGTTAAATGCTTAGTACAGGGGTCAAATGCAAGCCACCCTTTGTCTCTGTTAATATTAAATCCATTTGCCATGGTGGAAAACGTGGCTCGACACCATGTTGTGAAGGAGGAATGTGTGGGCGGTGATGTTGGTGTGAACAGACGTGACACAGCTCACACTTGTAGAAAGAAAAATGGCCAATATATATATATATATATCCTGTCCAGACATGGAGATAAACACATATTTGTAGTATGTTGAAAACATAGAGGGGCTTTCTAAGTCCATTGAAATTCTTGACTAAAATGGAATGCGGTTCCACTTGAGTTGAAACCGCTGAGATAAAAAGAATGGTGGTGATGTTGCTCTTGCACTGATTTAAAGAAAATAAAAGAACAAAATTTGATATAGCAACAATGTTAATGTTGCTCGACGAAAATTTTGCTTTGTGAGGTTTGAACCCTAGATGTGGTAATAACAATTAAATTATTGCATAAAGGTAATGAAGAAGTGGAAGATAAACGATGTGGTGTAGAAGAGGCAACCGTAGAGAGGGCTTGGCATCACACATGTTGAATTTTTTATATTAATAAATTTAAAAGCAGTTTTCATTTATATTTTTAAATTTTAAAATAATTAATTTTTTCTCTTTATTTTTTATAATTTTAAGATAATTAAATTTTTCTTTATATTTTGTAGACGTATAAATACTCTCTTTTATTTTTAACTGTTAATTATTTATTTTTTATTTCATTTTATATATTTAAAAATACTCTTTTATTTATGTGTGTGTATTTTTAAATTTTAAAATAATTAATCTTTTCTCTTTATTTTTTATAATTTTAAGATAATTAAATTTTTCTTTATATTTTGTAGACATATAAATACTCTCTTTTATTATTTTACTGTTAATTATTATTATTTATTTCATTTTATAAATTTAAAAGTACTCTTTCTTTGTGTGTGTATTTTAAAATTTTAAAATAATTAATCTTTTCTCTTTATTTTTTATAACTTTAAGACAATTAAATTTTTCTTTATATTTTGTAGACGTATAAATACTCTCTTTTATTTTTTAACTGTTAATTATTATTTTTTATTTCATTTTATGGATTTAAAAGCACTCTTTCTTTGTGTGTATGTGTGTGTGCGCGCGTGTGTGCACGTGCACGCTCGTACAGGTGCATGTGCAAGTGTGTGCGCACACACTTACATCAGTGTGTGTGTGGGTGTGTGCATGGGTGTCTGTGTGTGTGTGTGCGTGTGGGTGTGTGTACATGGTTGTGTGTGCGTGGGTGTGTGTGCGTGGGTGCACATGTGTTTGCGTGTGTGTGCATGCATGGGTGTGTGTGGGGGGGCGAGGGGAGAGGGTGTGTGTGTGTGTGCGCGCGGGTGTGTGTGCGTGCATGTGTGTGTGCATGTGTGTGTGTGTGCGTGTGCATGTGCATGGGTGTGTGCATGTGTGTGTGCGCGCATGTGCATGGGTGTGTGCATGTGCATGTGCGTGTATAAGTGTGCACATGCGTGCATGCGTGTTCGTGCATGTGAGTGTGCATGTGTGTGCATGTGCGTGCATGCGTGTGTGTGCATGCATGTGAATGTGCGTGGGTGTGCATGCGTGCGCACGCATGGGTGCACGTGTGTGCGTGTGCATATGTGTGTAAGAATAAATATGGTGTGACTTCATAATATTATGTTTTATATTGGCTTTAAAATAGTTATCCACAATATAATGAGTCTATATTATACGACTTTCTTCAATTCTATCATGGGTATCATTATAAGTTGGCCAATGTATATTTGATTTTACATTGAAGTGAATTTACGAAAAAGGTAGAGGAAGACCCACATTTATTTGGTTAGTATAATATATAATTAGTTTTAGCGGCTCTATTTTGAAATTAAATGACAGATTAAAATCCTCAAAAAATAGGCAAACGACAACATTTATTGTCATTTTGACTTTTTAATGACTTATAGATGATCTCTTTTATCCTTCCAATTAATTATTTTGTTGGGAGCTTTACAACTATATTATAACATTAAAAAACACCTTTACTCTTTTGAAATGAACTTCAAATTTAAATGAATAAAATTTAAGATAATTCTAACAAATAAAAACTACCAAAAGACTTGGCTAATTACTACAAAATTTAGTAATAATGTAAGACATATGCGAAACACAAAACCAGGTACCATTCCTTAACGCGTCATATTGTGAAAATTACCCTGGTTACCATTACTAAATCGACTTTCACCGCTAGTAACAATATTAAACAATTACATTTGTCTTCTAATAAAAAGCAATTATTGGATAACTATAGAGAACTAAATAGATGGTGACCGCTCACATACTTTGATTCCTCACTCGCCAAATACAAAGCAGCCTCTGCAATATCCTCTGCTCTCAATGTCACTCCTTTCAAGTTGGCTCCGCTATTAGCAAAGGCTTCCACCTTGGCAGTCCCCTCTTCCGCTGCATTCTTTGCAATGATACTTATTGTCATATCTGTTGCAAGCCAAGAAGGAGAAACACTATTTACTCTGATACCATATTTTCCAAGCTCGGCTGCGCCTTTTTTAGTCAAGCCTACAACTGCATGTTTTGAGGCTGTGTATCCGTACGAAACAATACTTTCTCCGACTATTCCTGCAGTAGAAATTATGCAGCCCTTTCTGTTGGGGATCATAACACGGGCTGCGTGCTTGATGCCGTGCATCACTTCTTTCACATTTACATTCATCACGCGATCAAATTCGCCCATGTCATACCCTGCCACGGTTCCTTTTTGCTCATCGGCTATTCCCACATTATTGAACATAATGTCCAGTCGTCCGTATTTTTCGATGGCTAAATCGACCGCTGCACTCACGTCTTCTTCTTTGCATACATTACAGTGGATGAATGTAGCCCCCGGAGAAAGGGATTCTGCAAGTTTCGAACCAGACCCATCTGTAATGTCAGCCACAATGACTTTGGCCCCGTGATTTGTGAAAAGGCGAACAGCGGCTTCTCCAATCCCCGATGCTCCGCCTGTGATTATTGCAACCTGGCCTTCCAATCTGCATTTTTACCCGACAACATAAATCAAAACCGACATAACATCTGTAAATAAAGGGAAGGAAAAAAACAAACAGATTACCTTCTCGGCACATCAGGAACTGCTGACACTGCACTAGACATCTTTTTCCCACACTAAAAATATTCCCCTTCTCAAACATTAAGAAAAACCTTTGCAAGTTCTGATTGTATAATGCTGAAAGATATCCGTCATTACTTATAAGACACATATTTTGAACGATGTTGTCATGGGTGACACATTATGTCAAAAGAAAAAACATGAAAAATGGAGGATTGAGTGATAGAAAAAACAAATAAACAAATAAATATGGAAAATGTGAGATCGGGTGACATAAAAACCGAGCAAACATGAAAAATGTGAGATTGGGTGACGTGTAACGTTAAGAAAAAAAAAGAATTGAGGATTGGTGGGCTCTCAAGTTTCAGCCCCTTTATCTCTATTAAACTTATCAGTGAATTGAAGAATTTAATCAGATAATAAAATATGGAGTAGTTTAATTTAATTAGTTTGTAAACATATTATATAGTGATAAGATTGGTGAAGTGATCTTGATGTGGAGGTAAGGATTCATCTAAGATGATTAGAAATTAAAATGTTAATGGTTAAAGTTGTTTGTCCTTGGACGAGAAGTGTAAACCCCACATAAAAATGTGTACATTTTAATTTTATTCCATGAAACAATATCAATTAATTGAATGACATCCGTCTTAATTGCCTTGACATGACATCTCATATCAAGTTATTTAATGAAATGTGTAAGGTGAAGAGCAATGCTGATATTGGTTTGGTAAGATATTAAACATTTTCCTCGCATCCAAATTTATAGTGTCATACAATTGTTTTTTATGGAGACTTTTTATTTTTAAATTAAATGGGTACTAGATAATGTTTCCATAAGGGGGACCATAACAATTCATTATATCTAGGAGTGGGGGATGTATGAGGTGTCATTAATCACTGATAAGATATTGCATGAATAACTACACACTGTCAATGGGAAAATGAGTGGAAAATATTATTGTTTATTTAGAAGTTAGTGACATGTAATTGACGTATCAGGGTATGACGATTCGGTGGAGATTTATTATGTGATTGATGATCTATCACGTTTAACATGGGGGTCCTTGATGACTTTAGAGTCGCTATTCACAAACTTTATGAGTGTGTTAGAGCAAAAATCAGAGCTAGAGAAAGCATGTCTGAATGCTTCGACAACAACATCGAGGTCAAGCAAAGGTGCCCACTCTCCCCCACTTTGTTTGGTCTTTACATTGACAAACTTGAGGAGTGGATAAATAAAACCAAAGGAGGTGGCATCTAGTTGGCCGGTTTTGTAGTAAAGCTACTTTTATATGAAAATGATTTTATTCTTATAGCAAAAAATGCCCATGGTTTGAGGGATCATTTTAAGGCTTTAGAGCTATTTTGTTAAGATGTTGGGATGCAAGTGAACATTAGCAAGACTAAAGTCATGATATTCTCTCTAAAAAGGAAACAACAACAAACTAATTTCATGTTCGAAGGTAGCTCGTTGAAAATCGTCAAAGAATACAAGTATCTTGACATTGTTTTTTTAACAGGGTCAGTTGGGAAACTTGCAGGGCGAAAAAGATTCAAAGAGGTTGGAGAGTTTCTTACCTTCTCCAGAACAGCGGTAGAAAAGTGGAACTTTGGGACTGGAAAACCAAGAAAACCCTTTTTGGTTTGTTGGTCACACCGGTTGTCCTCTACGATTGTGAGATTTGGAGAAGCAGCATGTCAAATCACAAACGGAGACAGTTGGAAAGAATTCAAAAATATCTTATCACCAGTAGTCTTAAAGTTAAAGCAACTGTTCCATATGAGATCCTATTGGCCGAAGCTGGTACTTTCCCTATGGACGCTGCGGCGATTTCACGATTACTAAGCTACCTAAAAAAAGTTGAAAACATGGGGAAGCACCGGTGGCCCAAAATGGTGGTGAACGAGGTGTTAGACCGGAGGAAGAAGACGTGGATGAAGCAAAACATGAAGTCGCTGGGAAAATGGGACATTAAATTACATGAGTGCCCTAACACCAAAGAGGAAATAAAAGAGTTTGTTAGAAAAATTCAGGATTGCCATGTGGACAAATCAGAGTGGGCGTAAATAAATGCATTATATTAAAGAGTTCAATCCCACTTGGGAACACGGGGATAAAGCATAACTAAGTGCCGATCTTAAACGTAAAGCTAGGCTTCTAGTGGCACAATTGAGGACCAGTTCACACCATCTTAGGTGTGAAACTGGTAGATGGACGGTTCCCAAGGAAAGATGGGAAGATAAGACTTGCATTTTCTGCAGTGATAGAGCGGTTGAAACTGAACGACACTTTATTAGGGAGTGCGATGCGTACAAGGATATCGGTATGCAGCAGGTTAACAACGTGAATGTGGGTAATTTTAATGAGTTATTTGAAGAAGAGAGGCTACACAACACGGCTCGACTGTTGGTAAAAATTCATAAAAAACGAGATGACATCGAAAAGAATTTGAAAAACTCCTAATGGTCTTGACACTTAGTCCCATACACTGTTTGATCTCGTGAACGTTATTAAAACTCATTCGTTCATTCATTCAACACTTGAAGATGGAGTCAATGCAAAGTCCGTACGTACGAGACGATATGCTATTTAAAAGCCAGATTCGGTGGAGATTTGAAACGACATAAATCGGTGGCAGGTGATAGAGAGACGAGTCGAACAGAGACGCACCACCAGCGCAGCAGGGGTCAGGATTCGGTACAATGGGCCTTCACTGCAGAATGTGTGGACTCAACCCATTCTCATCAGTTCAAAGTGTTGTACATTATCATCTCATTCCCACCATGCCGAACGCGCACATTATCATTTCATTACAACCATAAATGAGCTAAACTCTAAATAGTGTCAAAGTAGGCAACGATAGAAGCCGCTTTACAGGCTGCTGAATCTTTTAGAAGATCCCGAGCCAGGAGCGCAAGTAAGCAACGGTTTCAAACTCCGCCACCGTAAATCCGACGACCTAGCTCAGTCTGTCGCTGCCGGTCTCGAATACCCGACCACGCCCTCCTCCAAGCCCGTTGAAACTGAAAACTAAAAGAACGCTTCCTCTCCCGTGACATCTAGCTTCCGGTACCAAAGCACATTTGAAATGTAATATTAATTTTAACTTAAAAAAACATTCCAAATATGTGTCTTTGGTAATAACTAATTGTTGTATATATGATGTGGTGCATTGGAATTGGTTATTTTATAACCAATATAGGTTATTTAATAAATGAATTTAAATTATACGATGATATAAAAATTGTGTTTCTACTTATCATTTTATTTATTTAAATATTGGATATTCTTTAATTTTTTAAGTTTAACTTCACATTAATATATGTTTGAATATTGGTTCCTCTTTATTGTTCATATGTATTATATGGTTAAAGTTATGATTGCCTTCAATTTTCCTTTTTTAAATTGTGAAAAATATTTATGGAGATAGTTATATTGTTTTAAATAGAGAAAGATAAATATAACATAACGAATAAAATAAGGATTTATATTTTTTTATTCATGTATTTTGTAATGGGGTGGATCTAACATGAAGGAGGTTCAAAATTGATATTTTAATACATGCAAGCTAATGTGAACACGATGTTAAGAGATGGAAATCTATTTGCTTGTTGAAGTTACTTGATAAGTTTTTTTATAAAACTTTATGATGAATTTATTTTTATTTTTTAATATTTATGAACAATCGTCTCACTTGACTTAAAATTAACAATTGTCTCCCCTGACTTAGAGTTCTTGGGCAGGTTTTTTTTTTTAAAAAAAAATCGCAAAAAAATTCTTATCATAAATAGTAGTCAAACTCTCACCCTTCTCAATAGTCATTAGTGAATTGAAGTCGAATTAAATCTTCTTTTCCCTAGAGATGGGTGTCATAACAAAATCTAAAATGTTACAAAATAATTAATTTATAAAATTGAATCAAAAGGCACCTTATCTAATATTGTATTGTAAAGAAACTAGTATTATAGTCTAAAAATTGAAAACTAAACAAAATATTAAGTACATTAATGTATGCCAAAATTTAACAAAAATAACGTGTATCCCCTAAAATGTCCTAAACTACCTTTATTATGTTAGAGGTGTTATATTAGTACGAATGCACCTTAGATTCATATGCAGATCTAGGGATGTGATCCCTATCATATAATTCAAAAAATTGGATTAATGTCATTTGATTGTTTAGTGAAGAACACAGCCTAATAAAATCGTAAATGTATGTTTTATAGCCATGTGTGCATAGCATACTATTTTTTCTTTTGTATAATTTGTTATATGCATTCGACCTTTGATAAAATATTATTCAAACTCATAATGTGAAGAGTTCTATTTGACATAGTAAAAGGTTGGAAGATGAAAAGATAATGTCCTGTAAAATATTTATATATAACACTCAGTTATAATTGTAAATGGTTTTGCATGTGATAGAGATTGATACAGTGTTCTTAATGGTTTCCCTGTGTATTTTTCAATCAAGTTTCGTGTGCAATGAGTACTATGTATGTTTTAATTTTTTATTCGTATAGCTTATGTTGACTATTCCGGATACATTAATTCCACATGTCTTTATATAATGAGCTTGACTTGGTCTACTAACGATTGGATTCAATTTGAATTATTGTATGTCGTTCCATTTGTTATATGCTACTCACTGTTAAACCTGTAATTAATATTTTTTTAAAGTTTTGCAAGAACCTATACTAGTAATGGTGTAGTGAACATGGAACCTTTTTGAAACATGTGGAGATGGTTGCCAAGACAGATTTCAAAATATGGTTAGATGAGAGAATTTGAAACTTTGCAAAGGAAGAAGTGGGAAGAGTTGGAGTGACTGCATAAGAGATAATCAAGAGCATATATATGGAGACATTTATGAACTTTTTTGTTATGAATTACGTAGATTATTTATTGCATGATTGTAAATATTGTAGTATTATTCTTTATAATCGAGAAGGATATAGTGTATAATTTGGACACAAGAAAATTTAGATAAGTGGTGAAATCTAGATACTGATTGGACTTATGTTGTGGACTACTAGACCCAGAATATAATTGATATAATATATCATGGAATTTAAGTTATAACATTGCAAAAAAGGCCATGATAGCTATTACTGCCAACATGGAGTAGTCACTTCGAGGGCCATGGGGGTGCATGTGAGATAGAAGTCAATTATGTGGAGCTAAACTGAGAAACTTGAACTTGAACCCAAAATATGGAGGAGGAAGAGGAGAGCCCGAGAAAAAAGAAAATTTTTGAATTAGAAAGAGAACTATAACAATAGAGAAAATGGAATAAAATGAGTAATCCAAATTTAATTGAAAATAGGAGTAAAAATAGACTAGAAGATGATGTAGATGGAAAAGTGTAGAGAGAGGCTATGAAAGATACTAGAAATAAAGAGTGTGGAAAGTATGTAGAAGGGTCTGATAAAGAGGAGGAAAGAAATAGAGATAGTGTATATATGGAATTGATTGAGTAGGGAAAAAGAAATTAGGTTGACAATAGAACAACTAGAAGCTAGAAATATATCATAGTTAATAAAAGGGATATTATATGGACTCAAAATGGAATATTCTTGGGAATTATCTAGGTTAGAATATAAAATTATCGTAGGTTCAAGTTCAAAGTTAGAAGTTAAAAACATAGATCATTCACTGCAAGAGTATGCATCACCTGAGCCTAATTTACCATTTGATAGAAGAAGAAATGAGGGAAAATATGTAGATACAAGTTAGTTTGATTGATTTATAGATAAATTTAAAAATATAAATGCGAAGACAAAGTAGGAAATAGATAAGAGGACAACAAAAGAGTCAAAATTTATTTTCAGAACACCTAAAAGACTAGTTCGTAGAAGTATGTGGTAGCATATCCCAATGTGCAAATATTGGTAATCATAGTAATCAGTGCATAAACCTATACAATTGTAGTGAATAATGAAAAAAATCTAGTATTAGCAACTCCAAATGCAATAACTATGTCACTTAATACAATTATGTTTATTTATTTAATGCAATATTATGGGTATAGAAACCCCAAATAGTATTTGTTAACCTAAAACATGAAATGGTTGGATAATGGCATAATATTTGATGATTTAAAGTACAAACTCATAGGGGCTTTGTCAACATGAGCCTTGGAATTAATTTACAAGAAGGATGTTAATACCTTGTATAGTGTACATGTAAAAAAACATCTAATCATAGATTTTAGGATGAAGAAATGTACAAGCCAAACTATTTAAGATATGAAATAATTTTGACAAAAGTCTCTATATTTATTTGGGGACTATGATCATAGATTTTCTAATGTCACAAATAAGATTGATTTCATCATGGAGGAAAAGGATAAGTCTGATTGGTTTGTAGAAGGGCTGTGACTAAGAATTATATTTCTTATTGTTTATTATCAATTCCTAACTAAGGTTAATGCTCGATCTATTGCTTTGTAAGTGAAGTAAACATAAGATTATGGTAATGTTCTAGTAGATAGTTTTAAATTAGAATCAAAATTAGATGATTTTATAAGAAGAATAGATGATATGCATGAGAATGACATGCCTAAATTAGGCTTGTGGTGTAAATAATGTGATCGATAAGGCCATCACAGGAAGGATTGTATGAAACTTGAAATATAGTTTTGTAAAATTCATAGGGTAGTTGAACATGCTACTTCAAAGTGTCATCTTTTATAGTAATATTTCCAATAATCACATATTATGTACTGCAACTTTCAAAAAAGTCATGACAAGAGGAGTTGTAGATCTCTACAAAATCTTAAGAAAAATATTACAAATAATGTCTTCGTAGTTTATACACATTGGTTACCAATCGAAAAGTAAGGTAACACAAGCCTAAACATGGACATGATAGGTGCAACATAAGGTAGTCCTCCCTTTGTCACCATAATATCAACCCTAGGGTCTATCTGAATGGACACCATCTTATCCAAAACACCATTATCAATCTTATTGGAATAATGTGAATCCAAAATAACATCAATCTAATTGGGATTCAACCTCACCTCAATAATAATACAAGGGGTACAATGTGTAATAAAATTAGCAAGGGGGATATGTTGGATAACAGTTGCAAGGATGGGGTTACCAATAAAATAGATATGGCTACAAAGGATGATACAACGGAGAAAACCAAGGAGGGTACCAAGGAGGCCATAATAATTATAATCATCAAGTACACCCACCTATGTAATATTATTTATGTGGAAAATAAAATCACTATGCAAATAATTTCCCCACTAATCTGCAAAGATATACCTACTATGTGTGATGTAGTGTTAAAGACCATCATCAAGTGGAAGACTGTTTGGTGATAGAAAATCAAAGGAGAAGCCAGTGGACAATGTGATCATGATCAATGTGAAACCTAAGCACAAAACATTCATACAAGTAGTTATCATACAATAGCATGCAAAATAAGGATTGTTACCTTTGGAAATGCCATTAAATCTCATTATTTTAGAAAAGTTAAACTTGATAAATATCACGATCCTATAATGGAAAATATTTTGATGAATCAAGAAACTCAAGATATTCAAAATATATAACATTAGAATACTTTAGAAGGAGATACAACATCCATTGATGTAAAAATGTATGGAAAAATTATGCACATAATGAGGCAGGAAGGTAATGCAACTATTTATAAAGACTTACTAAAGCTATTCAATATATTATGTCCAATACTTTTATCTCTAAGAATATTACTAGGCTCTTACATAATATTTTGGATTGTACATAGTGAGGCCAACATCATACATATAAGTTTTTTTGGTATTTGAAAACTATGAATCCTTGGGATGTTAATTCTCACATGGATATTAAGCTTGCAAGTAATGAGATTCCTAACACAATATTGAAATTATAGATTTTTGGTAATTTGATTCCTATATCGACTTGGAAAGATATTGGTAGGCCAAATTTGAGCTACAGTCTTGTCACCCTTAGTCTCATAGATTACAAGTCGGTAGAAAAAATTATCATTTTGAAGATTTGGATATTAGAGTTACTAAGCTATGTTTGGATGGTGACTTGTAAGTCATTGACATGAAGACAACCAAGACCCACTACCTTACATTAATTGGTAATAAATGGTCTTATAATGGTTAAATGACTATTAATACAATGTGAAATCAACTAGAGGCTCATCAAGGGGATAAGATAGTTATAATCCTTTTGAATAAATTGGAGCGTAAGTCTTACATCATTTGAAAAGACTTAGAGTCACCATATGCCTACAATGATAATAGTTAGTTTATACTCAATATAGATACATAGAAAAATGAAATATAAACTATATAATTTCAATCTTTAAATTCATATATATAAACACCACCATCAACAAAGCATTCATTTTATAATTCAGTAATAATAAAATCTCTAGTGGCATGGTTTTAACTCGAAGCTTTTACCTCTCCATCGATGTGATCATAAACTAGGTCATAGGTGGATTTTTTGTATAATATAAGTATAATAATGATGGATTATATAGAACCTACTCTATAAAGTTTATTATCTTGGGAAATAACATATTCTATAAGTGAGTATTTATACACTAATATGTTGAAATAAGTTAGGGTTGATCATGAGATAAGGCATCTACACATGGTGTTTACTAAAGAACCTTAGTTACCTAAACATTCTAAGATAGCAGACCTTATCCATTCATTTTGAGGTCAAAACACCATATTATATATGTGGATCAAATAGTTAGTACACTCAACTATGCATTGAAAGGAACTATTGTCATTTGGTGGGCAGTGCATAGAGATCCAAAAATACACTTGAAACAAGCATTTGAATTTTTTCATGCATGATTTTAATAACTACCTATTATGAAATCAAAGTGATTCTTATTTCAAGAAGGTTAATGCCTTGATATTCACATATATGGTTTGTGGGAGTAGATCCAAGATATTGCGAACACATTTTCAATCACATGTTATCACCACTACCAATGGCTTGGTACATGAATCAAGAGCATAGGAGAGAGACCAAATATTGGAGACAAGTGCAACAAGACTTCATTAATACTTTTGTGTTTGAGGATGATAACCCATTGGTGCATAATGTATTAAAGAAATTGAAAATATTTTTATGTCATGGATGATCAAAATATTTGGGACCTATTATCAGTTTTAGTTTCACCCTTGAAGAGGTTTCTTTCAATACCTCTTCACTCAATTAACACAATGAGAAATCTCTAAGGTTGTGGGTGACCTATGACTAGAGTGAACATCTATAGAGGGCTATTTCCCTTAATAAAACACCTTAGACTAAATTAAACCAGAGAGAGAGAGAGAGAGAGAGAGAGAGAGAGAGAGAGAGAGAGAGAGAGAGAGAGAGAGAGAGAGAGAGAGAGAGAGAGAGAGAGAGAGAGAGAGAGAGAGAGAGAGAGAGAGAGAGAGAGAGAGAGAGAGAGAGAGAGAGTCATTACAATTATTATGTAAGTAAAGGACATAGTAAAATGTAGAGTCCATGAAAAATGCAATCTAACATAAAATAAGTTACAAGTGTTAAGAAGAGGTGGTGAAATAGTCATATTATTTAACTTCAACATGTCTTGCTTGATGTGATGATGTCCTCATAAAAGGTGGCATATAAATGACCCTTTAAATTCATATTAATCATCCTCCTTCTCTTAAAATTGACTTTTCTTAGAGGAGGAATTAAAAGTTATTGATTTAACTTGTGACCTACTTGGCCTCTTTCTACGCCCTCCTTAACTCTTCAATATTTGTAGCACCTTGTGAGAGCGAAATTTGAACCTTATACCTCCTCATTTATTATTATTCTTATCATTAATACCTATAACTTGTTTTCAAATCTTTTCTTATCCAAATGAAGGCAATCAAAACAAGTTTATTCCTTCATCCAGGAATGGTCATGTGTTGTAGAGCTTCTACAACAAATTGTTCATCCCATGTAGGTCTTGTAATAGGTTAATAAACCTATTTTCAAACTCAAATACATTCTCAATAACTTATATGTAGGTTTTTTAGGTATATTAATGTCTTTAACAACATGCTCACTTACTACAAGGTCTCTCAATCATCATGAAACTGACAAATCACTTCTATTAGAGCTTCAAAGTTTATGCAATCATTGAAATGACTTGATCATACCCTAAAGGAGGTATTAATGGTGTGAATATATTTTTATAAGGATTATTTAAAAATTTTCACCCTCATTGGTAACTTTGATTAGGTATGTAACTTCATATTCTTCATGCAATCAAAGATAATCTTCATGGTGGCATGTTCTAGTTACTTTAAATCTATCATACCACCATGGATACCTATTATAATGGATTATGGAAATCTATAGGACATTTGTCTAGGCCTATAATATCTCATTTAATGGTTAGAGATCTCAAATGCACTCAAACATTAGGCAAACCAACTAAATTAGGTAGTTTTAAGACATTTTCTTATCCTTTTCAACCCACATGTGCCAACTAATGGCTCAAATAGGTTATCATGAGATTATTAGATGTTATCAATATGGTTTTAATACCATTAATGTTAATTATATCCACATATAATACCATTCTCATTCATTGAGCTCCTTTTAAGGTTAATTTGTAATTTTGAGGTCTATACACTTTTAATGATTGTTCATAAAGTACATGGTCTTAATGTATGAAACAAATTGAAAATTTTGTAGTATTAAAACCTTATGAACATCAGCTAGTCGATATTTCTCCAATTCATATTCTCATTTTACTTCTCACATGTGAAAGTTTGTCTTCTCAAGTTCTACAGTTTTATTAAGAAGGTTGAGTTGACTATTTTGAGTAAAAAAGGCTCTAAATGGTTGAATTGACATGGAAAACAACTGATCCTATCTTTATATATATATATATATATATATATATATATATATAAAATTCACTTGACTTTCCAAGCATCCTTGACACCTGATCAGCCTAGGCCTAGGGTTTGTCAGTAGTATAGCAACTTTGAACCTAAATATCTCTTTTTGGTGGTCTCTTATTCTTTTCAAGTGATTTTAAAACTTTTTAATCTTATTTAATGTTTATTAAACCCTATATGACCTCTCAAACCTTAATTTTCACCCCAATCTCACACTTTATTTCCATGAATTTACCCATAGACATAACACTTTGGTTCTTTTAGTCTTTTGGTCTATAGATGAATTATTGTGAGTTATAGGTATTTACCCTACTCATGAATAAGGATGTGTTATCATTGGAGAAACCTTATTTGAGGTTTTCACTCTTTGAATGTTCTTTTCAATATTTCATCTGCATACCAAAGTGTTTAACAAACCATGCATATTAAACCACTTATAAACATTTATGTGTACTCTTATTCCATTAAAAGGTTCATAGAAATATTAAAATTTTATTTGAGGACTTTCCTAAGGTTTTCTATATCACATTCAACAATAAGAAACCAATCGCTCATTGGTTTGTTGAAAATTAAAACTCAAAGAACAATTGTCCTCTCTAGGTATCTCAAAGGCCTAAAGCATTTTATTTCTAGTAATCTTGACATTAACCTGATGGTTTTCTCTCTCTCTCTCTCTCTCAATATTAAAAACACTTAAAATAAATTTTCTAAGTGTAGACATAATAAAATTACATACTATGATTCTAAATGTCATAAATCCCCTAGGACCCCCTAAGGACTATTTAACCCTTCAACCCCTAGCCAAACCTAACTTGTAGTCAATTTAATTCAACTAGCTTAACTTAGCCTTTTACCACTTTTTCCCCTTTAACACTTGACCACTAATGGTCACATTGACCATTGACGATGAGGGTCCACCTCCTTAACAATCAACATGCAACTTACCCACCCTGATTTTCTAAAAATAGCCCATCTAATTCTAGTTACGATCCATTACATGGACAAGTTAATTTTAGAAAGCCCAATTCATGTGTTATTGAAACTCTCTCACCTTGCCTATTAGAGGGAGGATCAAACAGGTGAAAATCCATCTACAAACATTCGAAAGAATCTACGAATCTACAATTTTTATCAAGAGATTTGTGCATCTATGAGTTTCTTTCTTACATGTCAATCAATATCATCCACAACCTAGTAATCATGTCAGAGAGCTAACTTGATATCACCTCTCCACTAGTTCTTCAGATACCATTATTCTGTCAGAATTGAGCTAGATTGTACCAACAGATAAACTACCTCAACCATCCACCCAATCGACTTCTGGTAAGATAAGTAATTGATTCCCAACATTCATTTACTTTATTTCCATTTTGTAATCAACTCAGATCTTACCCATCTCTTGGAATCCATCTTTTGGATCTCATCAATTAGCCCTTTTACCAACTTTGATCTTCACACCTTAACCATCGACAGTTATCTCAACCATCGATGATATATCCAACTACCAGTAGTCACCTCAACCATTGATAGTCACTTTAACTACCGATGGTTAGCCCAACCATTGATGGTCACTATGGCACCAAAAACTAGTAAGCTAATTTCATCCACCTATACCCAACCAAACCTAATTTTCTCTATTTATCCCTACTTATAAATCAATTTTTAATTTCTTAAATCCTACCCCAACCCTTTAACACTAATATTAATTATTTTATCACTAATTTAATTATTTTTAACATATTTATTAGCAAGCATCCATGTGTTCAGTTTCAGTATATTTTGTATTACTGATGCAAGTACCTTATATTCTATTTTTAAACTTAATTGTTTAAAATGTGTGGATTGACAACCCACTAAATAATTTCTTGTTTTTTAGATCTAACTATGATTAGGCAATCAACCCAACTATTTATCTAATAAATAATTTTTCTTTAGTTTCTTCTAATCTATAGGTCATCCTCCTAAGCCAAAGAATATCTCTTCACAATCTTTGAATTCAACATGTGTAAATCAAACATGTTTTTTAACCATACCCCTACTTAGTTTTTTCTTTTCCCCTTTCCAATAATAAGTAAAAAAATCATTAAAATATTTTAGCATTCCTGGTGGGACCCTTGTGTCTTTACTTGGGTTCTTATTTGCTTGCATTCTCTCTCTATTATTTGATCATTAATGAAATCAAAGGTTTATTTTGGGATTAAAATTAAGTGTACACATTGATTGCTTGAAAGTTTATTTTACATAGCTTAACATAAATGCAAATTAATCGATCATAGCTTCACTCTTAGATGCACACACCAAACCAAACCACTTTCATTAATTAAATATCAAACAAACTTGAGACAAGGCCTGACTAGGATTTTATCACCTAGTGGTAACTTTACCCTTTCTTGGAAATCCTACTTGGAGGTACTTACTAAAGGGAGGACCAACTCAACTCTCTGGTTGAGTATAATCTATGTGTATCAATATATTTTGGCTAAGCACCCAACACCTTTATCGTTGCAGTGTGTGAAATGAGGGGGTAGGCCCAATATCAAGCCATGTATTGATTCTAATACAAATCTCTTTTGATCACCTAAACACAATTTGAAACCAACCATAGAATTTCTTATTAGTACTCAATCTATAAATCAAATTCAATCACATAACTTCTTAAGGCATAATCCAAAAGTGATATTATTTAAAACTTTAATGTATCTCTTAATGTGTGATTTGATTTATTTGATATTTTCTTGTCTTCTCTTTGATTAATGAGGTTGTTTGTGTTTTTTATCTCCTCTATCTCATATGGTTCTCACTCTCCAGAAATGAAGAGACCTTGCTGAGCAAAACCCATAACCAAGCCAACATACCTCTTCTGCTTCTTCATCCATGGAGTTTGTTTCCTAACTAGTAGACTCTCTTCACCCCTCGGGAAGTCCTACCTTCCCTTAAGAGGTTCCTCAAGGAGAAGTGAATTTTGATGCTTTCCTAGATAATAATCTCATGGCCTTGCAACATATCTTGCAACCACGTCTTATCATATCCTGATTTTGACCCCATCCATAGATTTACCTTATGGCATGCCTCTCCAGCTCATGGGAGCACCTCGATTGCCATGGTTACCACTCAACCATTAACTACCCAAGTCTCCTCATCAACCAACAACCCATTTGAGACTACCATTGAAAACCAACCAACCCAAACCACCACTACCCTTCTACCTTCTACTCTGACCAACCACTCCCCCACTATGGGAGTGTCTACCTATAGCACCACCAACCTTCCTTTAGCTACCTCCAACCCATCAACCACTATTCCACTTCAAATCTCCCTGATTAGTACAAGGGTCACCACCAAAATACCACTACATCCCTTGCATCGGTCACCAAACCAACTACCACTCTTATCCAACA
Source organism: Torreya grandis (assembly GCA_037957365.1). NCBI lineage: Eukaryota > Viridiplantae > Streptophyta > Pinopsida > Cupressales > Taxaceae > Torreya > Torreya grandis. The sequence goes on from JARHVA010005139.1 coordinate 109,866, forward strand.
AGCACCCATTACACCAAACTTTGGCTACATCCCTAACTTACAAGGGCATGTATCCCTACCCACTACCTAACTACCTAACTCTACCTATCCTTATGCATATTCCACCCAACCATTGACATCCACTTACATTATAAATAAATTAGTCATTTAAATAACATTAATTATATACATGTTATAAACTTTAACTTCAAAATATATTGAAAATATCTATATATTAATATGATTTATATAAATAAGTATAATTTGCATTGCTTTTATATTTCCTTTAGATAAATTATATAAATAAAAAAATTAATTATTATAATTAAAAAATAAATAAAAATAAACACATAAATAAATAAAAAGAAACTTTGATATTATAATATATAATAAACAATTCGTTCAATAAAAAATAGTTTAAAAAATAATTAAATTTATTTTAATTATACATTATCATAATTTTTTATATATTTAAAATAAATATATATAATTTACGTTAATATGTTTACATTTTAATTTCGAAAAAAATAAAAATCAATGTAGAATGATGACATATTGCATTGAAAAAATTAAATAAATTGTAATGTTTAATATGCACTTTAAACTACCTAATATTTAAATGAAAGTAAAAATATTTGTTCACAAATAAAAGCTATAGATTATTACAATTATTATTTAAATTAGTGTTATTTTTATATTCAATTTTAATTACTAATTAATTATTTTTAGTTGTAATTTGTAATAATGTGATACATTTTTGTGGTGTACAATATATTTTATTTTGTGATGATGTTATTTGAATTAAACAATCAAATAATAGTGAAAATTAATGTAAATTAATATTATATTAAAAAAATATATAAATTATAATATTTTGTAATATTGTGATACGTTTTTAATGTATGTAATATACTTTGTTTTGAAATGTTGTCATTTCAATTATAAAATGAAACGATAAATTTTAATGTAAAATGATAATATATTATTTTAAAAAAATATATATATTATAATATTTTATAAAATTTTAAAACAATTTAATTCTTTTCAAAGAGTAAAAGTGATATTCATATTAAAAAATAAAGAAAAAAAAATTGTCATCATTGATATATGTAATTTCATAATATGGAATTTTATAAAATCGAGATCAAAGTGAAAATCTAGTTTTCTTGCAGTGGTATTTAACATTAGAAGCCGAGAGACAGAGAGGCTTTACATGGAAAGAACCTCCAATTTATACCAATTAATATTGCGTTGAAAAAGTGAACAAATTATATTGTCTAGAAGATTATTCAAACAATCTGATCTAAAGAAATTTGATAAGATCAATTTTCATTAAAAAAAATTTAAAGGTAAACTTTGTCATCATTTATATGGACAACAAATATGCTCATGCCATTGCTAAATAGAGAAAATTGTGACTTCAAATAGAAATAGACTAACAATAGTCCCTCAGAACATGTGTACTAATAATATAGGTGAATATAAAAAATTGTAAATGATATTTATTGTAGTTGATTTCATTATTAATATCAATTTGTATTTAATTTTAAAAATGTCATTAAAATATCAATTTAGATATTATTGATTTAAATAATACATGATAAAAAAAAAAGAATATAATCAAAATTTAAATTTGAAAATTTATTATGAAAAATATTTTATTTAAATTATTTATAGATATTTAATATTTTTAATGCTAATTAAAATGTCTATACATATTTCATTTGTTTGACTTAATAAACTAATACATATATACTCGTGAAAACTTGCTATATGGCACATGTCTATATTTTTATATCATATTATATATTGTTTGATATAAATTAGTATATAGATTGTTTTTTAAATCATTAAATGGTTTTTTTTAGTCTTTATACATGCTCAAAATAAATGTATACCTTTAATTAATAAATAACAACATAATTAAATATAATAAATTATAAATAATATATAAGATAATCAATATAATTTTTAATATCAATTTACCTTTATTTAAAATACTATTAAAATATTAACTTGACAATTACTAATTCAAATAAAGGACACAAAGTGCCAAGTCTTTGTGAGGAAGTTTAGCTAAAAGTTGAAAAATGGAATGTGTTATTGAAAATTAACTTTAGTTTAAGAAGATCAAAACAATGTCTCGGAGGCCATTGATTCCATCTACTAGACATTTTCATGGGTGTGCTACTTTGTGGTATGCTACTAAGCTATGCATTCACATACAAATCGACTAGCCATTCACCTACAATGACGCCATCTACTTCAAAATTAAAAATAATAATATTTAACAAAAAATGAGTTATACAAAAATGTAAAGAAAGTATTAAAAACCACATCTATGAAAATAATAATATAAAGTTTCATTGTAATTGGTGTCTAAACTATGCACACAAGCATAATGGATAATAGTTGCTTTTCAAAGTCATTGAGTAATGGTGCACAATCGTAGTATAAATATCTGGGATACCCTGTATTAGAGATCTCATCCCATTGATTGAGCTTTATCTTGCATCTTTCAAAGAATTCAACAATCTTATCACTTGCTGATTCCTCATCTTATGGATCAATGTGTGACCATTACTAGCCACAACAAAGATTACTTGCCAATTTGCAAATCGTTAAAAAAATAGTAAAAAAAGATGAAACCACAACAATATTCTACGTCTTATTTTTTAAACCAAAAACATACAAAAATTAGTGGGTCCTTCCTCCTTGAAAATGTCTTTCATGAAAAACTGTATATGGAGCAAAATTGAAAGAAAAAAATCAATAAGCTCAAACATCCATTAAAAAAATTAATTATAAAATGAAAATACAAGCTCTCAAGCACCATAATACCATTCCCATGTTAAATATATTAATTAAAAAATTAAAAACAAAAAAACATAACCAACCAACAAGCTCAAGCATCCATAACACCATTCGTAATAAACAAGGTAATTTTGGCACAACTTCATAGGATGAGGTGTCACATTCACAAGAAATAAAGAGAACTGAAACACACAAAAAAATAATGAAATATGGTTGTGTCCTCCATTGGATACTTCAAATTCTAACTTGTTTCTCTTTCATATTATCATTACAAATTGAAAAAACTCTTTACTGAAACCCAAATCATTCTACAGTTCTTATTTCTTTAATCTCAAAATGTGTGTAAATAAAAAGCGTGTTTTTTTTGGGGGGGGGGGGGGATTTCATGGAAATTTTAGCTGGTAAATTCATTACAACAATTACTACCATTTCAAAAAAAATACAATAAAATTCAGATTGGAGAATAATTTGGGTGCTATATTGTATATAAAGAATAAATGACTAGTTCAGTCATATAGGATAGATAATAAAAAACCATTATGGGAGAAGTGGTTATTATTATTTTTTATTATTTTTATACAGTCCATGGTGGAACTGATTATGGAAGAGGTCTTTACAAAACCATAAACAACTACATTTTAAAGATGGAAAATTTATAAACAATCCATGAAAATGTTTGCCGACGACAACTTTAACCCATGTAAAATATCTTAATATTATAATGTTTTTTACTAATATTTGCATTAGCAGAGTTGTTTTGTCGTAAAAAATGTGAAGGTCCCATGCTATTGCATGATGTGTTAAGATATTCACCATGTAGATCTTTGCCTTATCCTATTTATGGAGAACATTATTCTAAAAATAGATTTATAAAATAAAATAAATATTTGAAGGCAGCAAAATAAATCTTGGTGGATTATTTTGAAAAAAAAATATTGACTTTCAAAAAATAAGAGTTGTGACTTGCTTACCTGCTGCTAATGATGGATGAGGATGACAATCTTGATCTTTTACATTTAGTAGTGCATGGGGAGACTAAGTTATAGTTTAAGGGGAGGTACGGTGTGGTCCATCATTGGCATGCTTTCTTCCTTGATCTTTTTTTTATTAGGACAATTCGCAGATGGTTTATTAAAACTGATCAGTAAGATAATCCCATGAAAATCTGTCTACTTTTGATTTGATGCAATTTTATTTCAATTATGTGTTGTTTAAATATATATATTTTTAATATAACTACAGTCAAAATGTATAAATCATTTTCACTGCCTCTACTTTCCCTTTCATACATCAAACATTCAAGAAGCACATCCGATTCATGTTGTAGTGGTGAAGTAGTTGTAATAGAAATAAGTGGCAGTGGGAGCTTGGTGGGTTGCCCATCCCATGCGAAATTAATTACATATGAAAACAAACCCTATTGATAACATGATCACTGAAAATTTTAAATAATTGCAGTGTACAAGTGTACATATGATGGATTGAATTTAAGGACATTGTGGCAAGAGTTATCTTTCTCCTAACACTTCCCTTAAGAGGCTCCACGTATTTATTGATCCTAGGATTTAATCAATGCAAAAAAGATGATACCTGCATTGGCATTAAAACTTTTGATTTGGTACTGCAACAAGAAGGATCCCCCGTGTAGATCTCTGACAATTATTTTAAAATTTCTCTGAAACAGGGTTTGAATAGAGCATCCATAATATGAAAAATAATTTTCCAATCAATTTACAGTATATATTAATATTTTATATACCAATAGATATTGCATCTTGTTTCCTCAAAAATTTCATATATTTTTTACATGAAAAATAGAACAGTTTGATTTTCCAAAAGCTAAGATAATAATAAGTTAAAGTATATTAAAAGCTATTAGATCCCTTCGGGACTAATAACATGATAAAACATAGAAACAATCAAAGTTTTTATTTGATAACTTTGAATACTTATCTTAATAAGTATGTATATATATTTAACATTCTTAATGATATTTCAATTTCGAAGGCTCTATATAGAATGACTTTTCCATATCCTAATGAATTTTCTAATGTTTTTTCCATCTGAGTATCTTGGCATGCACCCTTTGATAGATATTGTCATCACCATTGGTCCACTTCCTGGAGCTCAGTGAATTTCCAAGGTTCTATATAAGATGACCACGTGTGAGATAAGAGATCTATATTAAGTTATCAAAACATTTGGGAAAGGTAAATATATACCTAATTATGTCGTCTCGGGCCATGCCTATGATCTTTGTTAAGAAGATGGGAATATATGTCTTTGCATGGATTACAAGAATTTCAAAAAAGTGACTATTAAGAAAATGATATAATTATTCTTATATTGATCAATTTTTTATCAAAGTGAACGAAAGCATAATGTTCCCTGAGATTGATATAAATTTGAGGTAACATTATCTAAGAATAGAAAATTTAGATATTCGCCCAAAAAAAAATTGATGACATGTTAATGTAATTATGAGTTTAAAATTATACATTTTAGACTAACCAACATATATGTAGAATTCATGTACCGTATGAATGATGTGATCTATCAATTTTTTGATCATTTTAAATAAAGCTTTATTGATGTTATTTTTATTTACTTATGTATAGTGGAGGATCAATATTTGCAGTCATGATCACCAAATTAACAAATTATTATGGTGGAGTGATCATGCAAGTCAAGCAAGCACACATCATACTGAAGTTGTTAATAAATGAAATCAAACATAGAGAAATATAGCAAAAGAATTACAAGCAAATACAATAATTTATATCTTATTAAATAAATAATATAAAGGGAGAGAGGTGTATATATAGGTTAGAGAGTGAAAAAATCACACATTCTAATGAATGTGGTACTAATATTTCCAAGTAAACAACATAAACTCTAGAGCCCTAAGCAAGTTAATACAATCATGTAGCCAAAATCTAAAGAAAAAAGTCATACACCAACACCCCCCATAAGCACAGTTTAGGTGGACAATGATACAAAAAATGGATCCCAACAACAAGACCTGATCAAGTACCCATGTACAAAGCAATCTCTTATAAATTAGAGAAAAGGGAAAAACCTAGTAGGAAAAGAGTTCCCACCCGAAAAGAGAAAAAAATAAGAAGAGACTAAAAGACCTCCATAAAATAATTCTAAAATAATAAGCAATCCATGTACATAATGATGATCCCCAATATTCTACAAAACATGAAGGACATGTGCCTTCACACAAAAAAGAGAGAATGTGAATGTAGAATGATGCATGGTGAATGCTATAGTAGGTTCCTCTAAAACAAATGTTGTCTCTTCTTTTCAGAATAAAGAAACAATAAGCTCTCAAACTAATGAATTTCCAATCAAGTGAAATGCATGTAGGAATCAAGATGTATATCTCTGAAAATTTATCAAATGTCTCACTGTTAATGCTCAAATATGCCAAAGTATGATTAGGTATCATAGGATAAACCATAAAAGATGGCAATGAAGAAGAATATAGTGAAGAAGAGAGAATATCTAGAGAAGAAGATAGACATGAACATTTGTTGAAGGAAGGTCCATGGGAAGAGGAGAGCAAAGCTCGACAACCATCAAAACTAAAGACTAGTCTACAAATAAAACACTCAAATTTGTAAGATGAATGTCTATAGGAACATATGAGTCATCAATACTCTCAGTAGGTATACTCATACTATAAATAATGGAGTCTTATGAAGTGCAAGGTTATGAAGGCTCTCAAAGAGCAACAATCTACATAGGAATGGATGAAGAATATCCAATGAGATAACTAAGGTAAGGTAAAATCTTGTCTTTTAGTGAGGGATCGACAAAAGGAAGAGCACTATCCACCATAAATGTGTCATCATAAGGAATAAAAGTAGGAAGTGAATGTAAAATGATCTCTAAAGAGATGATAGGTAGTGGAGGAGGAGGTGTGACATAAATCTCAGAAGGATCATCAAAAAGACTATGCAATATGCTCCAAACAATGCATGGACACTCTGTATGTTCCATGTGGAAATGAAGATCCATGGAAACATGAAGTAGCAGAGTGGCAAGAACCTTGTCATAGGTACTAGTCGACTTATCAAAATGAATAGGATCAATGGGTGTAGTGATTTGTCCATATGGAAATGGAATACAATTCTTGTGTGTGAGTAAGAGTTCCATGTAAACACGCTATAAAACATAATTTTCCTTCCCAAGAAGGATCACTGGAGATGAAACAACTCTACCCATCTGGAGTAATAGTGCATGCTCTAGAGATGGAATTTAGACTATGCCAAAAATGAGTCCATTCAAATGAGATCAATTAGTGCACAAGTGACAATGCACACTCAAATAGAAATCTGACTCTACTGATAATGTATTCATGAATACAAGAGAAATATATGCAAGTAGTCACTAAATAGGCACATGCAATAGTTACAAAAAAGTGAATCTGCACAAGAAATAAAGTAGGAATCATGTGTGAAAAAGAGAATATGTGTAGATAAAAACCAACACAATGATAAACCCCTTTTTCACTAGTAAAATTAGCCTAATAAATGGGAAATAAGAAAAAAAACATTTCTGCAAAAGATGGTACTCAATTTTGAGTTACAATTTGTAAGATATTAACAATGCAATTTTTGATAAATAGGCTCATTGACTAAAAACATGCACTTGAAACTAAAACAAATTACCCTTTGGTAAGGTAAAATATGCCTTCCAACTACTCGTTACAAACATAATTTTTCTACAGACTTAAAAAATTCAATGGAAGTAGAAAAAACATTTTTTTGGTTGCCTCGATATGTGTGGAATCAAGTTTAACTTCCTTTTTTAAGAAAAAATACATTTTAATAACATAAATAATGAGTATACAACTATTTTAAAGAGGAATAAGATGGAGAATAGTTGTCTTTGATTGAGAATGGTGATTCCGAGGAACCAAACGCTGGTTACTAGAGTTCTTAGGGATCTATGAAGGTAATGCTTAGCTCCAAAGAAGATTCCAATGCTAATTTTAGCTCCAACACAGGTCAGAGGTTATTCACTCCAGTTCATCCTTCAAATCTTATCCACACACATCTAAAGTAGCAGATCTATCTCTTTCTCATCTGTTAATGCCACACAAAAAACTAGAAATAATGTGGGTCTAAAGAAAAAATAGAAAATAGGAAAAGTAAATTTCCAGTCCTCCAAAAAGGATTCCAATGCAGTCCTTTGCAGAACCATGTTTAGATCTAAAAAAGAGAATACCCCTGGTAGATCATGTGTATATTTAAACACAAAGATTCTCTAATGCCTCTCCCTCACCACAGCCATGTCCTAGCTACACCACATTTGTGGATCTCATGATGCCTTCACTACAAGTTAATTATGAAACACCATGATCTAGATCTGTTCCTTTTCTCCCATGCAATAGATTAACAAAGGAAAAAGAATGCCAACCTAAATCTAAAGTCTTTGAACAAAGATAAAGATGCTCCTCATAAAATATGATTTAGCAACTAGCAAAGAATGTCCAGTCCAAGAGAGGACATCGACCAACTGCAGGTGCAAATAGAATATGACATATTAGAAGGTAAATGGTGGTTGTGTAAGCAGTCTTTTTGACACATTTATTGCACATGAGAATCATCCTTCAAATTACCAATGAGTAAATAATAGCCTTTGAATAAAAGCTATGCCATATCATTTTAACAGTGCAAGATCTGCATACTCAACTCAATAAACATGGATGCTAGTGTTGAGCATGAAAACATGGAAGCTATAATAGGTGGTTTAGAAGAGATTAACAATGAAACATGAGTGGTAGTTAAAAACCCTACACTCGACCACTTTGTTGCTTGACATGTTGTTGATGGATTATCTCCCATGCATGTACTTAAGAGCAAATCTTCAAAGGATTGACACCTCAAACCCTTGATAGTTGTATGGTGGTCAACAGGCTGGTTATATTAGATAGGGCATTAATTCGGCATTGGCATAAGTATATCATGGCTTATAGATCTGTAACTTAAAAACTTATATTGCCAACACAAAATCAAAATGCATACAACTGAATATCAAGCAAATGCCAGCTATAGAATAAATCATAGATGATCCACTTTGATCTACAGTGACCTTTATAGCCTTGAGGATGATTTTATAGATCTATAACCAAGCTCATGCAACTAATGCAAAAAATCAACATACAAGTAATACCCTGGATTTTACATAAAAAATACCTCTACAATTTTTTTGGGTCGCAATCTTGATGTTTTTAAAGATTTTTTTTCAAAAAACAACCCCAAAATTTTGAAAACTCACTAAAAATTGCCTCATAAATATGCAAATAAACTCTAGATTTAACAATAATAAAAATCAGATAATCAAATACTAGATTGACACTTTGATACCATAAAAGAGTTGTAGTCAGGATCACTAAATCAACGAATTACCATGGTGAAGTGATCATGCAAGTCAAGCAAGCACACATCACACTGAAGTTGCTAATGCATGAAATCAAGCATAGAGAAATACTGTAAAAGGAATGAGAGCAAGTGAAATAATCTATATCATGTTGAATGAAAAATACAACGGGAGAGGTGCATATATAGGTTGGAGAGGAAAAGAAACCATACATTTCAGTGAATGTGGTACCAATCTTTTCAAGTAACCAATATAACTTCTAAAGCCCTAAGCAAGTTAATACAACCATGTAACCAAAACCTTTAAGAAAAAGGTCTACACTAACATAAAACATGTACAAAAGTTCTTTCAATATTTTTTAAAGCAACATTTATTTTAATTTTTAAAAAATATGCTTTATTTCAAATATAAATTTACTTCTTGAAAAATATTGTTTTTTTTTATACAACCAAAATAAATCCCTCGAAGCCTCAGAATATAATGTACAACAATTAATTAAAATATGAACGTAAAGACTTTGAAATTCATTTGGCACTTTGACTTTTTAAACATGAAAAGTAACAAAAAGAGGAAAAATACTAAGTGGTTAACTTTTTTTGAAAGGCTTGAGACTATACCCAGGCTACAATGTAGGAATGAAACTTGAAAGGGGGGTATTTGGATCAAGTTCTCGATATTTATGTCTATTTATAAATTATTTTCCTCCTCAAGTTGGTACCGTCAGGCTATATGTTATGAATATAATGGCTTTATTCATGTGAATGTCAAACTTCTATTTAAGCATAATGCACTACAGTGATTTTTGTTATGCTTGTGTCTACAATATTAATGTTTAATTATTTGCATGATTCACATATATATTCATCTTCAATTGAAATTCTACGTTCAATTGTAAAAATAAACATAGGTTTATTAAATGGGAATGATGGTGTGCTCAATTGACTTCAACCACTCTTATTGACATGGCTTAGTTCTATTTTAATGTCTAATCTTTTGGAGAAGAAATTTATAATTCATTCAAAAAAATTATCAATATTATTTATAATTAATTTTAAAAATATTGTTTCTCTATATTTATAGAAATCAAAATTTCCTAATATCACCTCACCTTATTTTAATAATTTTTAATTCATTTATTTTTTAAAAATTTATAAATAACACTTCTGTCTATTTATTTCTAAAGAATATTATACACATACCAACATTCAACATTGTTAATTTCTTATATTAAATTGAACAATATTCCTCGCACTTCCTTTTCCCTCTGTAATTATTAAACTATTTTAACACTTACCCTTAAAAACACTCCATCATTTCCCATCTATTAATATTAAACAGTTGTCACTTACCCTAAAAATCATAGTGGGTATTATCACAATAGAATGGAGGACTGAAAAAGAAAAAATTATTTATTAGACGGAAACTAAAAATACAAGTTACAACTTTTAAGCCTTACTATTTATGGGAAGTTTATTATTAGTACCTGCTATAGAGGAACTGTGTTGTTTTCACCTCTGGTAGTCTTTTTCTTTTGACTGCAGTTAACCACCAATCAAATATGATGTTTCAAGTAAAGGAAAGTATTTTACCAATATTTTAGAATTAAATAGATTTAATTATTATTTTTTCCAGTTACTACTAAATGACAATTAATTGTTTGCTGGCGGACCAATGAACAGACTGTATAATTTTTTATCATTATTTAGTTACTGAAAGCGCAGTTACCAATTCTAGTCACCTGCATATTTTTTTACCACTGATTTTTTTGAATTTTTGTCACGTGTACTAAAAATAAGATGGCACCTTGACGCTCAGATCGATTACACCTGCAGGATATTGCGATTACATCTGCAGGCTACTGCTTCTGCCAAACCAGCTGGGTGTCTTCTGATGGCTTTCAGTTCCTGAACAGTGTTAGGGGAAATTCTTCCAAAACTATTTCTCAAATTTCTCCGAGACTGCTTTAAGAAACCATTGAAGAAGTTGTCTAACACTTTGAAGCTGTTATTTGCAAATACAGTCATGGATAAAAAGAGTTTTACAAATCAGGGTGCCTATAGAGCTGCATTGCAAGTTCGAACAGTAGCCACTATACAGCGTTCAATAATATCTTTTTCCAGCAACTTTAATGACGCTAGCCCTCTTCTCTCAGAAGTCTATACAAAACTATTGGATAAAGAGAGAGATTTTGAGATCATATATGTATCTGCTGATGTGGATTATCAATCATTTGTGAAGTACCACCATGGCTTGCCCTGCCATTTTTCAATGTGAATACAAGGGTGAATCTTCTGCAGGATTTTCATGTAATGGGTATTCCTGCTCTTGTTGTGTTGGACAAACAGAGCAGACCATTGACCTCTGGAATTGTTGATATCATTAGAAAATATGGTGTTGAGGGGTACCCTTTTACGGCCGAGAAGATTGATCAGCTGAGGGCCAAGGACGAGGCTCTCAGCGATGCACAGACCGTCGAGTATCTTCTGGAATCTGATGAATGAAATTTTGATATTTTCCATGGGGAAAAGCTGACAATTTTTGATGTTTTTTTTATGTTCTTTTCATTGCCTGCAAATTTTGGTTTGGAATGTCATTTTTCAGAATTTAGAATAGGCCCTTATCCAAAAGAAGAAACCATGGTCTTCAGCAAGGTAGTCACTTTTGTTGGCGTCTTAACCAGAACACCAAACTGGGTCTTGATCAAGGTACTATCACTAACATGACTTTAGATCTTTTCCTGAATCCAATTAGCAAGTTTGAGCCAGTTTCCATTGCATCTCGGTGGATGAATCGTATGAGACATTTACTTCGACGACTTTCAAGACTTTCTAATGCATTTGAGTAACTGTTAGAATATGTTTTTTTATTTTTGTCATTTCTTAATAACATATATTACTTACAGTCAGCTAGAATTATGCTAAGGATGTTTTATCACCATTAACATTTCTTTCGTGTGTATTTATGAGACTAAAGTTTTTTTTAAACTAATTATAATCTGCTTCTGCTTTTTCATATGGATATGTATTGAATTCATTTTAAAGCACAACAAATATATTGGTGACTTATAAATCTAGCTATGATTTTTTGGATAGTTAGAAAAAATAAATTGGAACGAAGATATTGGTGATTTATGAATTCAGCTATGATTCTTTTGATAGTTAGAAAAAATAAAGTCGAACACTATCATATGTTTAATTAGTTTGGGTGTTTTTTAAATAGTGTTTATACTCATTTATAAGAGTATGAAAATAAGTTTAACTTTTTAACTTTTGTAAGTCATTTTCTACGATCAACTTTAAAATCAATAACAATCATGCAACTTAAAAGAAATTTATGTGCCCATTTTCTACTATCAACTTTAAAATCAATAACAATCATGCAACATAAAGAAAATTTAGTTGGCACATGACAATTACTACTACACAAAATGATAGGTATTAGAGCTGCAACACAACCCTTGTTTTATTTATAATAAAATCATAAATAACAATATTAGATATAATGCCATTTTAATAGTCTATCTAAATGTTTTATGATCCTATCTCCTCACCTGTATAAGTCGTTTTTATCTATTTTCTCATCCTCATTATGGAAGGGAGGGCATGCATGTAGCATGTCGTCACACAACTTTGTTGTTTTGATGGTACAGCACATGCAAGAATTTCTTTTCTTTAAAAACAAAGTAAAAGGATTGTAGATATGTTTTCATAACGATGTACACGTTCCTATGATAAAAACAAAATCAGTTGAGTGAATTCTGGTAAACATATCGAAACATGCAAAGTGAAATATGAAAAACATAAATGAAAAACATTATTTCCATATAAGAAATGTAAAAATAATAATTTATATACAAATAGTAACGTGTAAACTATAATCTACATATAATGGTGAAACTCCAATGTAAAAATATGAAAACTGTAATGACATCCAATTATTGAGTGAAACAGTGTCATGTGTACTTCTATTTTTATATGGGAACTGATTTTTAAACCTTACCTGACCAAGCATATTTATAGAATTTATGTACACACTTAAAATCAAAGACCCTAGAATTTTGTAATTTATGTACAATCTAGGGTGTATATATTAAATATTATATTAATTTGTTTTTTTTAAAATGATAATAAATACTAACATGACAAACAACTACAATATTGATTCTTAAAATTTAAGAGAAATTCACATGTTAGGCTTATGTTTGTCGAGCTTATAAATGGGTTGTCCTTATCAAAGACACAGAATTATGATAAACAAATCAATTAATAGTCACTAAGTAATTATGTAAGAGATATATATGATCATTGTAACAATAGATTCGTCGTCACATCTAAAGATACCATTCTAATTATGTCTATCAATATTGATGATCCAACAGTCTAAATAATCATCATAACCTATGTTAGGATACTATGGTTAGAAAGAATTTAAACCTCGATTAAGATACATAGTGTGCTTGTTGATAGACAATGTGGAAGTACGTGATTGAAACCACTAAGATGTCATCAATATATATCTTAAGTGTTATAAAAAAATAGGTACAATATAGTTACAATAAAAATATTGAGTTTTTAATAATTAACCATAAATAATGGTGGTTAGCTAGAAAGATCTATTGCCACCTTCCAGTTTAAAAAATTTATTGATATCACTTCAGCATGCTGAATTAATATCCATTAAATAAAGTTGTTTGTTAGGTTGAATGCAGTATTTAATAATGCAACATTAGTGGTAGGATAAAATAAATTGTAGGAGTTGGAATCTAGTATTCAAGCATCAAGCAAGCCATGATGTGGAAAACATTAAGGTTAGTATATACATATTACACCATCATGCAAACATCATCGGTAAAATCCTTAAAGTTAGTATATACATATTATATATAATTTCAAGTAATTATTGGTATATATGATTAGATTAAGGCAGTCTATACTCAAGAATCTTTAAATAGCTTCTAGAGTATTGTAATAGTCAACATTGATAACAATAATAAGACTTGAGTCCTTAGTAATAACCCATCATTGAATTAATTTTTTTTGAAGTGTTGGAGGGTGATTATTTATGTCTTGATCTATTTATTATTAAAAAAACATTTAAAAATAAAATATTTTGTATTGAGTTGTTATTGGTTGTTTAGAACTTTTTCAATTTTCTTAAATAGAATTTGGGTGAGACGTTTTGGTTAGATGTTTAAAGGCAGATTTTATGTGAAATTGTAAAATTTCTTGTACATGAATTTGGTTTCATGTTAGACTTTTATATCATAAATAAAATTAGATTACAAATTTTATATTGAACTTGTGTATTTCCATTTAACTAAGTTATCATTTTCATATCTACTTGAAATGGTTTTTAATAACAAAGTGGGATACATATTTTTTTGGCTTATGTACATTGTAAATTAGTTTGGTTAACATAGATGTATTGAATAATGTACCATTGATGGTATGATAAATATAGCTCGTGGAGATTAGGAATCTAACATTCAAGCATGAAGCAATAAATGGTATTCAAAATTGTTAGGTCAGTATATATAATTTCTTACCACCATTATAATGTCAAGTGATTATCATTAGAGAAAAGTTAGATTAGTGAGGTTTACGATGCTAAATTTTTAAAGAGCTTACATAAGATTGTGATAGTCAAATCTAGTAACAATATTAAGCTATGATTGGGACATCATTACGTGTGTGACAATTTTGGAGTGTAAACATTGAAAATTGGTATTTATTCATGTTTTATAAACAAGTCACTTTTAATTATACATACATATATTTTTTTGAGGCCAAACATGACCATATGAGGGTCCAAAATTGTAGTTTGATTTTATTTTCAGTTTTTTTTCTAAATTTAAAAATTGTCTATTTTTGTAACCAGAATTGAACTTCAATTGAAATTTTTTCAATAGGTTAATTTTAGATTTTTATTTTTTTAAAGATATTTATAGAGTTATGTGTGCTTGCATGTGAAACTTATTAAAAATATTAGCTATTGAAAATAACCAATTGAATTTTATTATTTTTAGAGTTCTAAATTTTTTATGTGTCAACTCCAATTCTGAGTTGAGGCTTATTTATGCATGGTTTGTAATTATTTGAATTATTTAATATGAATAAATAGTAGTTATTTTTCATAATCTTGGCTTGCTAATTTTTTATTTGTATTGATAGTATTTGGGTTTATTATTTGGTATCAAATCAATTTTGAATCTTGGATGTATAATAGATGGTGAGAGGATAAGGAAGAATCACTTAGATGAATTTTAATTTGCAAGATATGCAAAGGCAAGTAGAAAAATTAACCGAGATTACTATTAATGAAAGACAAAGGAGAGTAGAAGATGATGTATAAGATGACACATATCATGAAGAAGAAATCATGCAAGAATAGCTCTCATTAATGGAAGATAGGCTGGTTAGAGATTTATAAGTAAGGAATGAAGTAATAAAGGTTGACATTCCAGATTATGGTGGATGTTAAAAACTAGAGTCACTAATAAATTAGATGAATAACATGGAAAAGTTTTTTGAATGTATAACTATGAGAGAAGACAAGAAGGTAAAGTTTATATGCATGAAATTGAAGGGTCATGCAATGATTTGGTGGGATCACTAGAAGAAATAAAGACAGAGAAAAGGTAAAGAGAAGATCACCTCATGGAAAAGGATGGAGAAAAAGCTAAGGGAGATTTTTTTTTTAATTTTTTTAATAGATTATGCATATAACCTATACATAATATTTCAAAATTTGAGATAGAAGGATCAAAATATACAAGATTATTTAGATAATTTTTACAAGATTTCCATCCACATGAAGCATGATGAGACAAGAGAGCATATGGATGCAAGGTATACAAATGGTTTGAATTTTTCTATTAAATATGAATTAAGCATGCATACAATAATTTACATGGAGTAATCTTATAGGTTAGCTTTGACAACAAAAGAAAAAAAAATTGAATTTTAGAAGAACATCTACTAGGCCAAGAGGAAGACAATCTCCTCCAATAAGGGGATGAGGTATTTTTAATACAAATAGAGTTGGGTTTAATACAAATAGATGAGAATCATCACGTGGTCCAGTAATATATGAAGATAATAGACAAGGATTTGAAAACTAGTAAAGAGGAAGAAGATTCCAGAGAGGATGAAGCTATGGAGGTGGTAGGGGTTGGATTCCAAATCATTACAGGTCTTGGGTTTGTTATAGATATGGAGAAGAATACCATAGAGAATTCAAGTGTCCACACTACCAAGATCAAGAAAGGAGGCAAGAAGATTTCCCAAGAGTGATTTTATTTGAAGGTTAAATAAATAAGCAAAATACTAAAGTTACAACATTAGATAGTGGAGAAAATATCATGATGAGAAGAACAATGACTATTTCAAGGAAAGAACATGAAAAAAATAAAGAAGGTGGTGATTCATGGATGTGAACAAATATATTTTGAACAAGGTGTACTTCAAAATGTATGATATGCAAGGTAATTATAGATGGTGGTAGTGAAACAACCTCAATTTTTTTAGGAATCACTTCACCTTAGAGTATAAAGTGGCACTCGATATCAAGCCCAACCATCACTCACTAATGTGAGATAACATATAAATGGAATTGCACACAAAGGTACTCCCAACTAGTAATCTATCAGTTAGAAGTAGACATGTAAATATAATTAAGTCAATAGTAAATAGTTTTATATAAGAGTGCATCCTCACTAAGGAATATATAGTTTAGGTTATATTAGGGTGTGTGCACACATTGATATACTCTAAAATATATACAAATATTGGTCAATCCTACCAATAAGACCATTTAGTGGTTAGTTAACCCTGCTCAATATCTCAGGTATCTAATAGAATCCCATTTGAGAGCCAAAGATAACAACTCATCCCTATGCTACCCATAGCTTACTGTGTATATAATATCCATATGTACTAGAGTAGATAACCCTGACATCTAACTCAATGTTAAATCCAAGCATGATAAGAGGGGATATATATATATATATATATATATATATATATATATATATATATATATATATATATATATATATATATATCACACTTTGATTCATTTAATCATCTAATGTAAATGATGTCCCAAGGTGAACTAAATTTGTAGCCATTTAGATTGGCAAATAAGGAAACCTAACCAATCAGTATGAGATGCCCAACCAATTACTTATGTAACCCATAATAGACTAGGCAATTTTATAGAGATATTCATCTAGATTCCATAAATTGAATCTTAGATTTTGTATCCATAACACCATACACTTGTCAAATGGTGGTCAGGTATGCTTATCTCTAGATAAAAAATAATAATCCCATAAGTGAGGGAATTTATATCAATTAGTTCATTTGGATGACTCTAGCATTATGAACCATGAGCCTAATTACATCACTTAGATTCAAGTGATTTATCTATCAAAAAGTTAAGAGGATATATGCACTGACTTTCCCCTTTGTAAAAGCCTTCATACCAACATTATGCAAATGATTAAATAAACTTTCTACTAATAGGGAGAGAAATATATATTACATGGGCCTTAACCAGGAGCCAAGATAGGATCAGATGTAGTATTTATACATTTTTAGCACTTGAAAGATTTAACTTGCCATAGCCATTCATCTAGATAAAATTAATTTAATTATTTTAGAAATAAGTGAACATGAAAAATGAATTAATTATATTAAAATTATTTGATTGCAAGCCTTGATGTATATATGTCATATTCCAAATAACTTGTTAACACACCCATAGACTTACTAAATGGAATGTAAACATTATGTAAATCATGACTTTTGCTAAATTAAAATGATATGATCAGTATATTCTAGATATATATAAATCCTTCATTTCAATTTATTATGTATATAAAAATTACACATAATAATTAGAAGAGGTCACCTTCTATTGAATGTGTATAACCAATGCAAGGAGGACATCATATAAGTAAGTACGACATATTGATAATCATTGACTTGAACTAAAACCATCTAGGTAATTATTAGTATATGAATACAACTATATGAAATTTCCATCTCTAACAAGATACAAGCACCACAATTCCATGAATATCTCATAAGTACTAAATCAAATTATCACCAAATACTTTCCTATACTAGTGATAGTACATTAATAAATACTTATAACCATCAGGTTAGATTATTTCAAATATATATTATCATGTAAATTATGAACAAAATTCCAATGACTTGGTCCAATAAAGAGACCCAACAATAAATTCTTGAAAGTTCATTTAAATTACTTCGAACTCAAGGAAGCCAAACATCTAATGCTGTAAAGAGTTACCAAAGTAGTTTCAACCATATGACATATCCATTATGGATAAAAATATGATTAAATTAAGTCATTCAAAGAGATTAGAGAATATTTAGCTATGACTATGTATAATTTTTTTATTCTCTACAATATGTGAACTAGGAATTTGACATAGAGGGGAGGTTAGTCTTGTGTTAGTCATGCTAAGTTAGAAGTTCCTTGAGGGCTTTTTATGTGGTAGATAGATATAATAATAATAATTTTATTGGTATAGGTAGCAAAAAAATAGGTATATTGGCAAGATAGTCCTTGAGGTGCTAAAAAATGTTTTGGCATTCATCCTCACAATGAAATGTGACACCTTTCTTTAGGAAGTGTATAAATAAATGGAATTTGTCAGTTAATTGAGAAATGAAATTTTTGATAGATAAGATCTTGCCCTAAAAACTATAGAGATAATTCAAATTAGAAGGTGGTGGCATTTCTATAATGGCTCATACTTTTCTTGGATCAAATCCAATGCATCAATGAGAGATGAATAAGCCTAACAATTTACCTGAAGTAACACCAAAAACACACTTCTTATGATTGATTTTGACTTGTATTCATGTAACCTCATAAATATTCTTCATAGTGTTGTTAGATGATCAACCTTGGTCTTTGATTTTTCCAATATGTCATCGATGTAATCTTCAACAATGTCATGCATCATATTGTGAAATATGATAGTCATGGATCTTTGGTATGTGACCCCAACATTTTTGAGACTAAATGACATAACATAATAGTAAAACATTCCCCATGGGGTGGTGGGCATTATCTTATGTTGGTATTTTGGTACAATCTAGATCTGGTTGTATCCTAAAAATATATCCATTAGTGAAATCATTTTGTACCCAACTATGGAGTAAACTATCATGTCAATGTTTGGTAGAAAAAAGTAATCTTTAGGTCAGTCCTTATTTATATCTATTAAATTAGTGTAGATTCTAATTATTTCTAGCTTCTTACTAACTGACAAAACATTTGAGATCCACTTTGAGTAGTCAATCGATCGAATACATTTTGTTTCTAAGAGTTTTTCAAACTCTTTCTTCACTAACATAGCAATGAGAGGATGCATCTCGCACAACATATATTTTGTAGGTTTGGCATTAATATATATATAATAAGGTGGTGTGAAACTAAGGCAAGGTCCAAATTAAGCATGTATGAACAGGCTAAAGAAAATATATCAACAAATTCCCTCAAAAGGGTTGTAAAGATTTCATGTTCCTCCTCAATGAGGAACATGACTAATTTGATCCATTTCAGGTGGTATGGAGTCTCGATGTTGAACTTTGTAGTTTCATTTACAAGAAGATTCGAACCATCCTCCAAAATAGTTGGAAATGATTTGAATTGGCCTATAATGGTAAAGTCCTCTATTTGGATTGTCTCTTCAAGTTTTCCTTGGCAATATGAATCGAACTCTCCTACTGGTAAGTGTGGCCATGTGATAAACATTGTTGGAAATTATTAGATGATCCAGTCAAAGGCATGTTATTCTTTAGAACTAAACTCAGACCCATGGGAAATTTCATCAATGGTGGTCTCTTGTGCTTCATTAAGGGAATGGTGAACACCCCTATCTAGTAGCTCCTAAAATATGTTTTCAT